>CAXHKU010000812.1:0-108110 GCA_964017125.1 Flabesymbios commensalis | reverse complement strand
ATTATGGGGCTAGACAATTATATCGCTCATAATATGTTAAACTTCTGGGGCAGTACTGTCATAATGCTCATGTGTCACCCTTTGTGGTCCAGAGTTTCACGTATATTATTTATTTAATCCACTGTGGACTCAACTATCAAGTGTTTTTTCATGTTAACCTTTGGGTGCCTAGACTATCACATATATTACCAATCTGGAGGCTAGAGACAATCATATTTCTTCTATACTAACCTTCTGATACCTAGAGTATCATATCTCTTGATTAAATTATTAACCCTCTGCGAACTAAAGTACGGTAACACATGTATTGACCTTCTGGGATCCAGACTATCACGTATCTCAATTATTAACCCTATGCGAGCTAGACTAGCATATTTGTTAACCTTTGGATGCCTAGAGTATCACATGGCTTATATTTTACTATTACTCGGTCATCGGTATATTACTAATACTATTACAGGTATTGCCAGTCTAACATTTGTACAATGATGGGCCACCCTCGAAGACGTTGGGCCGACGTTGTACAAATGTTATACAAATGTTGTGTGTTTGCTGGGAACATGTTTAGACTTTTTTAAAATACACTTTAGGGCATAAAATGAACCTTGAGACCAAAAAGTGTCATAAACCATACAATTTAGTGTCATTTCATTCAACAATTTAATGTATATTTAGAGAAGAGAATAATATTGCTCATTTTGCCTAACATAAGGTTATTTTCTTAAGTATCCTAATTAAATCTTTTCTTAATGCCAACAAAAATAAGCAATAATAATACAGGCCATTGCAGAAGTCAACTAGCTTGTGCCCCAATAAAGTGTACATGGTCCCAAAAAGTTATATAATTATATAGTAGAGTCTACTATTCATCGATTTATCTACTTTTATGGTATCTCTGATTCAAACCTTTTCAAAATAGCCAAAAAACGAGAGTCTTCAAAGAATTAGAGGTCATCAGAGACGTCATTTATCTATATGTCCCAATAATATATATATGGTCCCAATAAGATATACAGAGACGTCATTTATCTATATGTCCCAATAACATATATATTGTCCCAATAAGATATATACAAGGGTTAGTATACTAGTGCTTGATTTGAAAAACACAAGGCTAATAAATACTAAATCAATATTTTCAAAATGACACAAAATTAACTGTAAATCCTTACTGATTTAGAATATATCTCGGTGATCACCTACCTAGATTTACTTTGAATACGTATGGTCAAGTAGATAGATAGATATATAAAACTTCTAATGCGCCTAAACCCCTGTATGACAAGCTCAGAGGCGCTTCAAACCAAATCATATTCAAGAATCGTGTCCACGGTCAGTCAAAGTCATCAGAGTGAAAGCAACTATTAGGATGCAAAACAAGATGCAAAGAAGTGTGTTTTTAATTTTTTGCGGAAGATGGAATATATCTCAGTTGTTCGTACTTCTGCAGGAAGGGAATTCCGGAGGTATGGAGCAACAACAGCACGAAAAAGCATGAGAACCAGCCTTGGTTTTAGGAGAGCGAGGTCGAATAAGCTGTCTAGTTCCTGGGGCACGGCTTCTTTGTTTTTCTGACAATGACAATAATTCTCGAAGGTAGACAGGCTGATTAGTATGGAGTGTTTTATATACCAGAGTGTTAATTTTGAAAACAATTCTGTACTTGATTTTGAGCCAATCCAACGAATGGAGAACAGGTGTTATATGGCAGAACTTAGATGTCTTGTGTCAGCCTTTGTGGTCCAGAGTTCCACGTATATTATTTATTTAATCCTCTGTGGACTAGACTATCAAATTTCTTTTATGTTACCCTTTGGGTGCCTAGAGTATCACATATATTACCTATCTGGAGGCTAGAGACTATCATATTTCTTCTATACTAACCTTCTGATGCCTAGAGTATCATATCTCTCAATTTAATTATTAACCCTCTGCAAACTAGAGTAACAAAAGTATTGACCCTCTGGTGTCCAGACTATCACATGTCTCAATTATTAACCCTATGCGAACTAGACCGGCATTTTGTTAACCTTTGGATGCCTAGAGTATCACATGGCTTATATTTTAGCTGGTGGCTGGACTATCACGTGTATATCAGGTTTAGAACGTCACGTGTATTATGTATTATCATCAGAGACGTCATTTATCTATATGTCCCAATAATATATATATGGTCCCAATAAGATATATACAGAGACGTCATTTATCTATGTGTCCCAATAATATATATATGGTCCCAATAAGATATATACAGAGACGTCATTTATCTATATGTCCCAATAATATATATATGGTCCCAATAAGATATACAGAGACGTCATTTATCTATATGTCCCAATAATATATATATGGTTCCAATAAGATATATACAAGGGTTAGTATACTAGTGCTTGATTTTGCAAGCACAAGGCTATCAAATACTAAATCGATATTTTCATAATGACACAAAAATTAACTGTAAATCCTTACTGATTTAGAATATATCTCGGTAATCACCTACCTAGATTTACTTTGAATACGTATGGTCAAGTAGATAGGGCGGGTGATCGTGTTTGAGCAGTAAGACGGGTGTGCGACCAGTAGGACCGGTGTTCGACCAAGGGGATGGGTGTGCGACAAGTAGGACGGGTGTATGAGCAGAAAGACGGATGTGTGTCCAGTAGGATGGGGGTGTGAGCAGTAAGACGGGTGTGTGACCAGTAGGACGGGTGTGTGACCAGTAAGACGGGTGTGTGAGCAGTAAGATATAATATGTAAGTTAGAGTATACTATTCCTCGATTTATTTATTGTGAGGTTCTTTCTAATGTTATAGTATCTCTAATTCGAACTTTTTTTAAATATCTAACAAAAACGATTCTTAAAAGAATTAAACGAAATCGTAGAAGTCATTTATCTATATGTCCCAATAATATATACATGGTTCCAATAAGATATATACAAGGGTTAGTAGGGCTATACTAGTATTTAATTTCACAAACACAAGGCTATGTTCATAATAATACTAATTAAATATTTTTATCATGACAGAAAAATTAACTAAGAGTCCTTAAAGAATAAAAATATATGTGTTTCAAATACGTATACAAGGTTCTAAAAAGATATAAATAGGGAAGAGTATACTGGTGCTGGATTTAACTGAGACAATGCTATTTTGATGATAATACTAATTCCTGACAGAAATAAGAAAATAAACGCTACATGGACTAGATTATCATATTTATGCTATATTAACCTTCTGATCCCTACAGTACATAGTCCACACGTGTTATTTACTAACCCTCTGCGGACTAGAGTATCACATGTTTCTAGGGGCGAGCCAATCATGACTCATGTCTAAACACTGTGGGGCTAGACAGTTATATCGCTCATAATATTTTAAACTTCTGGGGGCTATCACATTGCTCTTGCGTAGTATCACATTGCTCTTGCGTCAGCCTTTGTGGTCCAAAGCTCCACGTATATTATGACTGGACTATCAAGTTTCTTTTATGTTACCCTTTGGGTGCCCAGAGTATCACATATAATACCTATCTGGAGGCTAGAGACTATCATATTTCTTCTATACTAACCTTCTGATGCCTAGAGTATCATATCTCTTAATTTAATGATTAACCCTCTGCGAACTAGAGTAACACATGTATTGGCCCTCTGGTGTCCAGACTATCACATGTCTCAATTATTAACCCTATGCAAACTAAACCAGCATTTTGTTAACCTTTGGATGCCTAGAGTATCACATGGCTTATATTTTAGCTGGTGGCTGGACTATCACGTGTATATCAGGTTTAGAACGTCACCTGTATTATGTATTATCATCAGAGACGTCATTTATCTATATGTCCCAATAATATATATATGGTCCCAATAAGCTATTTACAGAGACGTCATTTATCTATGTGTCCCAATAATATATATATGGTCCCAATAAGATATACAGAGACGTAATTTATCTATATGTCCCAATATTATATATATGGTCCCAATAAGATATATACAGAGACGTCATTTATCTATATGTCCCAATAATATATATATGGTCCCAATATGATATACATAGACGTCATTTATCTATATGTCCTAATAATATATATATGGTTCCAATAAGATATATACAAGGGTTAGTATACTAGTGCTTGATTTTGCAAGCACAAGGCTATTAAATAGTAAATCAATATTTTCATAATGACACAAAAATTAACTGTAAATCCTTACTGATTTAGAATATATCTCGGTAATCACCTACCTATATTTACTATGAATACGTATGGTCAAGTAGATAGTTATATATATAAAACTTGTAATGCGCCTAAATCCCTGTATGACAAGCTCAGAGGCGCTTCAAACCAAATCATATTCAAAAGTCGTGTCCATGGTCAGTCAATGTCATCAAAGTGAGAGCAACATGAGGTCAAACTATTAGGATGGATAACAAGATGCAAAAAAGTGTGTCTTTAATTTTTTGCAGAAGATGGAATACGTCTCAGCTGTTCGTACTTCTGCAGGAAGGGAATTCCAGAGGTATGGAGCAACAACAGCACGAAAAAGCATAAGAACCAGCCTCGGTTTTAGGAGAGCGAGGTCGAATAAGCTCTCTAGTTCCTGAGGCACGGGTTCTTTGTTTTTCTGACAATGACAATAATTCTCTAAGGTAGACAGGCTGATTAGTATGGAGTGTTTTATATAACAGAGTGTTAATTTTGAAAACAATTCTGTACTTGATTTTGAGCCAATGCTACAAATGGAGAACAGGTGTTATATGGCAGAACTTAGATGTCTTACATACGACTCGAGCTAATGAGCTTTGCACTCGCTGTAACTGTTTCATGTATTTGTCATCAACATTAAAAAGTAGAGAATTCCAGTAGGATGGGTGTGTGAGCAAAGAACGGGTTTGTGATCAGTAGGATGTGTCTGCGACTAGTAGGACGGGTGTGCGAAAAGTAGGACGAGTGTATGACCAATTGAACGGGTTTGTGAGCAGTAGGGCGGGTGTACGACCAGTAGGATGGGTGTTCGACAAGTAGGGCGGCTGCGTGAGCAGTAAGACAGGTGTGTGAGCAATAAGACTGGTGTGTTAGCAGTAGGGCGGGTGTGTGAGCAATAAAACGGTTTTTTGATCAGTAGGATGGGTGTGCGACTAGTATAAGGGGTATGCGACCAGTAGGATGGGTGTACGACAAGTAGGACGGGTGTGTGACCAGTGGGACGGTTGTGTGACCAGTAGGACGGGTGTGTGACCAGTAGGATGGGTGTGTGACCAGTAGGACGGGTTTGTGACCAGAAGGACGGGTGTGTGACCAGTAGGACGGGTGTGTGACAAGTAGGACGGGTGTGTGACAAGTGGGGCGAGTGTGTGACCAGAAGGACGGGTGTGTGACCAGTAGGACGGGTGTGTGACCAGTAGGACGGGTGTGTGAACAGTAAGACGGGTGTGTGACCAGTAGGACGGGTGTGTGACCAGTAGGACGGGTGTGTGAACAGTAAGACGGGTGTGTGACCAGTAAAACGGGTGTGTGACCAGTAGGACGGATGTATGACCAGTAGGATGGGTATGTGAGCAGTAGGACGAGTGTGTAACCAGTAGGACGGCTGTGTGACCAGTATACGATGGGTGTGTGACCAGTGAGACGGGTGTGTGACCAGTAGGACGGGTGAGTGACCAGTAGGATGGGTGTGTGAGCAGTAGGTTGGGTGTTTGAACAACAGAACGGGTTTGTGAACAGTAGACGGGTGTGCGACAAGTAAGACGGGTGTGTGATCAGTAAGACGGGTGTGTGACCAGTAGTATGGGTGTGTGACTAGTAGGATGGGTGTGTGACCAGTAGAACGGGTTTGTGACCAGTAGGATGGGTGTGTGACCAGTAGAACGGGTTTGTGAGCAGTAGAACGGGTGTGTGAGCAGTAGGAAACGTGTGTGACCAGTATAACGGGTTTGTGAGCAGTAGGATGGGTGTGTGACAAGTAGGATGGGTGTGTGAGCAGTAGGACGGGTGTGTGACCAGTAGGACGGGTGTGTGACCAGTATGATGGGTGTGTGACCAGTAGGATGGGTGTGTGACCAGTAGGACGGGTGTGTGACCAGTATGATGGGTCTGTGACCAGTATGATGGGTGTGTGACCAGTAGGACGGGTGTGTGACCAGTAGGACGGGTGTGTGACCAGTATGATGGGTGTGTGACCAGTAGGATGGGTGTGTGACCAGTAGGACGGGTGTGTGAGCAGTAGGATGGGTGTGTGAGCAACAGAACGGATTTGTGAACAGTAGACGGGTGTGTGACCAGTAAGACGGGTGTGTGACCAGTAGGACGGGTGAGTGACTAGTAGGATGGGTGTGTGACCAGTAGGATGGGTGTGTGAGCAGTAGGACGGGTGTGTGACCAGTAGGACGGGTGTGTGACCAGTATGATGGGTGTGTGACCAGTAGGATGGGTGTGTGACCAGTAGGACGGGTGTGTGAGCAGTAGGATGGGTGTGTGAGCAACAGAACGGATTTGTGAACAGTAGACGGGTGTGTGACCAGTAAGACGGGTGTGTGACCAGTAGGACGGGTGAGTGACTAGTAGGATGGGTGTGTGACCAGTAGGACGGGTGTGTGAGCAGTAGGATGGGTGTGTGAGCAGTAGGACGGGTGTGTGAGCAGTAGGATGGGTGTGTGAGCAACAGAACGGATTTGTGAACAGTAGACGGGTGTGTGACCAGTAGGACGGGTGAGTGACTAGTAGGATAGGTGTGTGACCAGTAGGACGGGTTTGTGAGCAGTAGGATGGGTGTGTGACAAGTAGGGTGGGTGTGTGAGCAGTAGGGAGGGTGTGTGACCAGTAGGACGGGTGTGTGACCAGAAGGACGGGTGTGTGACCAGTAGGACGGGTGTGTGACCAGTAGGACAGGTATGTGACCAGTAGGACGGGTATGTGACCAGTAGGACGAGTGTGTGAGCAGTAGCACGGGTGTGTGACCAGTAGGACGGGTGTGTGACCAGTAGGACGGGTATGTGACCAGTAGGACGGGTGTGTGACCAGTAACCGGTTATGTGAGCTGTAGGGCAGGTGAGTGACCAGTAGGACGGTTATGTGACCAGTAGGATGGGTGTGTGACCAGTAGAACGGGTGTGTGAGCAGTAGGATGGGTGTGTGACCAGTAGGATGGGTGTGTGAGCAGTAGGGTGGGTGTTTGAGCAGCAGAACGGGTTTGTGAACAGTAGACGGGTGTGCGACAAGTAGGATGGGTGTGTGAGCAGTAGGACGAGTGTGTGAGCAGTAGGACGGGTATGTGACCAGTAGGACGGGTGTGTGAGCAGAAGGATGGGTGTGTGACCAGCAGAACGGGTTTGTGACCAGTAGGATGGGTGTGTTACCAGTAGAACGGGTGTGTGAGCAGTAGGATGGGTGTGTGAGCAGTAGGATGGGTGTGTGAGCAGTAGGGTGGGTGTTTGAGCAGCAGAACGGGTTTGTGAACAGTAGACGGGTGTGCGACAAGTAGGATGGGTGTGTGAGCAGTAGGACGAGTGTGTGAGCAGTAGGACGGGTATGTGACCAGTAGAACGGGTGTGTGAGCAGAAGGATGGGTGTGTGACCAGCAGAACGGGTTTGTGACCAGTAGGATGGGTGTGTTACCAGTAGAACGGGTGTGTGAGCAGTAGGACGTGTGTGTGACAAGTAGGATGGGTGTGTGACCAGTAGAACAGGTGTGTGAGCAGTAGGATGAGTGTGTGAGCAGTAGGGCGGGTGTGTGACCAGTAGGATGGGTGTGTGACCAGTAGAACGGGTTTGTGAGCAGTAGGATGGGTGTGTGAGCAGTAGGACGAGTGTGTGAGCAGTAGGACGGGTGTGTGACCGGTAGGATGGGTGTGTGACCAGTAGAACGGGTTTGTGAGCAGTAGGACGGGTTTGTGAACAGTAGACGGGTGTGTGACCAGTAGGATGGGTGTGTTAGTATTAAGTCGGGTGTGTGAGCAGTAGGACGGATGTGTGACCAGTAGTACGGGTGTGTGACCAGTAGGACGGATGTGTGAGCATTAAGACGGGTGTGTGACCAGTAGGACGGATGTGTGAGCAGTAAGAATTTGAGAATCTTCACTAAAAAATGCAAACTTATGTTCTAAAAATCAAATATAATATAAATAACAATAATGTATGTGCATGTATCAGCATATCAAGTATAAAGTATTCATACTTGACATGTTCCGCAGCACGTACTGGATATATCACGTTGTGGTTGCCAAATATTTAAGCTATACCATCACTATCACACACACTGTAAACTTATTCATATCAATGATTTCGGGCGCTTTTAAAACCCAGTTAGAGCTACAGAGTGACATTTTTTTCGAGGTTGTGTTTTAATATCACTTTACAATAAACTAACAATCAATTAAAATTGTGTCATCTCGTGTCAATGGGGTAACACATAATTTATTATAATAATTATTGAGTAACAGTTATACCATATCAAAGTTCATGTTCTAATTGCAAAATTCGAATCTAAAATCAAGGTGATATTTAAGATTTTGTCTGCATGTGTTGCACATGCACACAACAACATTAGAGACACATGTGTTGTGTATATATATATATATTTTTTTACTTTTAAGTCCGTTATATTTATCACATGTGAACATAAATGGGAAATTATGTTAAAAAATACAGAGCACAGTGCTGCCGTGCAAAGCCAAAAGGCAGTATTTGCTTACTTCACATGTAAGCAGATACTGCCTTTTGGTTTTGAATAGCAGAATGGAGCTAATGAAATCATTTATCATTAGCAAAGAAATTGGATACTATCACATAGCAATTGGATTATTGGTTCGTACCGAGCCAATTTTAGTGCAAGAAAAATATTTAATCTGCTTTGTACAAGTTTTATTTTATTTAGGCAGTTTTCGAAACATGTAAAAAGGTAAATTAAAGGCTTCCAGCATGTTCTCAACTTTGATGTACAAATCGAAAAAGTATTCCTAAAAAATATTACTACATATAATAAAACTTTTATTTTATCCAATATACATGTATCCACAATCATAAGGGAGCCATTAACTCATAGCAGTCTGGCCGTTTTGACATAGGACGTCTGTGTGGTCTGGCCATTTTTGTGATTTTGAGACATAATGTCTTACTTTTAAGATCAATTTAGAATTATGGCATATGTATTTCCCATACACCATAGGAACACACATACAATATATATCCAGAATACACTTCATTTAAACGGCCAATGTGATGTTGCCATGGCAACCGACAGCCATTTTGAATATGCTAATTAGGTAGTCAAATTTTCTGAAATTTTGTTTAAAAATGGTATTTTTGATATTCATGGAGATTCAGGAGTACAACATTACATCAATTCACATAAAATATATTAAAATACATCACAAATAGTTCGAAGAAGCATTCAATAGTCTTTATAAACAAATTAATAGGGTGAATAAGTTATTACCATGGGATTTAGCAATATTTCTAAATTCCCTGAGATGCATAGGGCCTACTGGATTTCAAATTTTGTGATGCACCAAGTTTGACATTCCCAACTCATCTGGGAAATACCAAAAGCCTCGTATTCATCTGAGCCTGGAGCTCGAATTTTATTTCGGAAACAGTTGTGATGCAGATAAGTCAACTCTTTATGTTCCAGGCTCCCCTTACTTGGTTCATAGTTGCGCAAGTGATGTCATTTAGTGAATGGCTAAGCATTATTGCCAGGTCCGAGCTGGGCTCGGACCTAGACTGCAGCGTCATAAATGCTAGGTCCGAGCTGGGCTCGGACCTAGACTGCTATGAGTTAAGAATTCTACACAGAAACTAAAAACAAAGTCATTTAGAAGAAAAAAATTAGATTAAGACACGAAATATCTTGGTTGACAGACAAATTAAATCAACGGAATAAATCTGATGGTGAAACAACAGTAAATGAAAATACTGGGGATACTGATAATTCCGCGACTTTCACAACAGTGTCATACAAAAAACTTTCCACCACAACGAAAGGCAAGAAACCCAGAAAGAAATCAACAAAGCAACCGCAATCCATTAGGCGTACTGCAGCATCTAGTCCTGTACACACTGATGATAACGTGGTGATCACCAAAACTGAAGTCACAAATTTGAGGAAATTAGCAACTCCTAGGCCCGCGTTGGATCATACAAAATCAACCGAAACGAAGATTGACGGTGATTTAACACCAGGTAAAACTACTTTAATCAGCAGCTCTCTCGGAGCAGGCATAGGACGTAGATTTAAAAACGAGACAAGGAAACCTGCTCTTATGTCAAACGTGGGGCAACAATCAACATAATTAGTAACGACCTGGGAATTAATGACGGATACAAGGACAGTGATAAAATAGTTCTTCTTTGCGGAACTAATGATTTGGCTAACAGTACACTTGGGCAGACTATTATTTCATATGACAATCTACTAGACCAGGCGTTATCATTGAACCGTGAAGCCCAGATATATGTTGCCGGTTCACCTCTGCGCTGGGACAAACCAGACATAAATGAAAACATTTTAAATTTTAATGCATATCTTGAACATAAATCAAAAAAGACAGATAGAATCAATTATATAAACAACAACATCTTCACTCATTGCCGCAAAACCCATTACAGTGTGGACAAACTACATTTAAATAACCAAGGGAGAGACTTGATGGCACGAAATATTGAAATGGCGCTAAATTTTCACAAATCCAACGACACTCAACGGAGTTAATGAACAATCTGACTCTTTCAGATAACCCCGTACCCAAGAATTCGTCTGAGTGTCATCATGTGAATATACTGTCTTGGAACATTCGTGGAATAACAGATAAATTACAAAACAGACAGTACATTTGTCAGCATGATATTGTTTTTTTAGTTGAAAGTATGTTAAATTCACAGAAGTCTATTCAATTCGCAAATTATACAGTTTATAATTTTGCGCGGACAGTGAGACATTAAAAAGCGAAGCTCTCCTCTGGTGGTATTGCTATTTTAATTGCTAATTGGCTAAACAAACATATCGAAATTAAAAGAGTTAATGAGTGTTTAGTGTGGATCATATTTAAGGACTGTATTAATATAAATACTAACAAAAAACTAATGGTTGGTGTAGTTTATGTACCTCCGATAGATTCCAGTTATATTGGCATCAAGCAGGATATTTTTAACATTATTGAACTTGAATATAGTAAATATGTAAACAATCATGACATTTTCCTTTGTGGGGACTTCAATGCCCGCACCAGTAACCTACCGGACTTTATAACAGATGAATATACTGTGTGTAATGGTGGGCAGCCAAACTTTGTATGCTCTGATATCCTAGCTGATTCTCAGCGATATAACATGATACCAAGGCGAATACCTACGGTAAACTGTTATTAGAACTTTGTAAAAATACAGGTCTTATTATTGCAAATGGTAGAGTTTACCAGGATAAACACAGAGGCTCTTCTACATTTTTTTAATAGAAATGGGAGTAGTGTAATAGATTACATGCTATTTGAACCGAACTGTCTTAGTATGATAAAAAAAAACTTTATCTATAAATTAGTCGAATCTGATCATTGCCCGATCGTGTTTAGCCTCAAAGCTCAGCCATTTTGCAATACAAATAAATATATTAAAGCTTATGATCATGTGGTTGAGTATAAAGCTTATCATAAATATAGTTGGAATGTATTGCGAATTGACCAATATAAGTTATCTCTACGAAATGATGAGTGCATTAAGAGAATAAAAGATCATTTGACATTAAATGCCACCTCCGACCGATCAAGTGATCATATTCTGTGAAACTCAATGACCTTGACCTCCTTTGTTTTCACCGAGCTGGCTAATACAATGAAGTATGGGGGAGGGGGACTTATATAACCTTGTTTTCACCGAGTGACGTCACTGCGTTTCACAGAATGAAGTATGGGGGAGGGGGTGTTATATAACCTTGTTTTCACCGAGTGACGTCACTGCGTTTCACAGAATATGTGAGCTCATTCGAACAAATCTAACAGACACAGACAACAACAATGACTACCATAACTTGTGCAACGACTACAAACGCATGATTCAAAGAAAAAAACGAAACTATAATACAAAATTGAAATTAAATCTCGAAAAGATGTGTAGTAATAATCCCAAAGATTATTGGGGTTTCTAGAAACGTCTGCAACGTCAAAACCGACGCGATACAACAATTGAACTACACCAATTTTATGATTGTTTTTTAAAACAAAGTGTGCCACCTTCGGGCCAAAACGATGGTATGAAACTCAAAATTATTCAAAAAGGAATACCCATCGATACATATAAATATGACATATCCAATGACATTCTCAATGGTAAAATTCCAATGGACGAAGTAGAGAAAGCTCTAATCAAACTAAAAAAAGGTAAAGCATCGGCAATTGACGTAATTCCGATAGATTGTACTCTTCTGACATAAAATATTTTACACCTTTACTGACAACTTTATTTAATACCATTTTTAATTCAGCAGGGGTTGATCTACCCTGTTCATAAAAAAGGCGATAAATCAGATGCACAAAACTACCGAAAAGTTTCTCTGATCCCATCTCTTGCTAAAGGTTTTTGAATCTGTACTAGAAAATAGATTGTCATACAAAAACTTAGTGTGCTGTGACGATGATCCCCTACAAAGAGGCTTCAAAAAGGATTGTAGGACATCAGATAACTTATTTGTGCTGTACAATCTCGTTGAAACGCAAAAATCACGTGAAAAACCGCTCTACGTTTGTTATATAGATTTGACCAAAGCTTTCGATTATTTAAACAGAGATGCACTTATCGTGAAACTGCAGCAGCGCAATGTCGACGGAAAATTTCTGAATACAATCAAATCTATGTTTCATAAATCTAGCAGTCGAGTTAAATGAAATGGAAAGATTAGCAAGCCTATTAACAACCGATATGGTGTTATGCAGGGAGGTGTATTAAGCCTCAAACTTTTCAACGAATTTCTCCAGGATCTCAGAAAATATTTAAATCCCAAATGTAGTCTTAAGATAGGAGACTTATACCTTGCGTATCTCCTATTTGCAGATGACATAGTCCTCTTTTCAGAATTGGCGGAGAAACTACAGGCACAAATTGAATTATTTTATAAGTACTGTGAGATTTGGAAACTAATAATAAGCATCGCTAAAACAAAAATTGTGATATGCAACCAAATATATGCCAAGCATTCATTTTCCTTCACACTGGGCGAAAATGCCCTAGAAATAGTAGACAAATATACATACATAGGTCTTTGGTGTAGTAATAATAAAAATATATTTGTAAAAAACCATTCGTATCTGGCTGAACAAGCTCGGAAAGCAATTTTCACAATTAGAAATTACAGTCACAGCTTAGGACACCTTACTCCAAAATTATCTCTAAAAGTATTTGAAGCGCAAATAGAACCCATATTGATGTATGGTAGCGAGGTACAATTTATTGGTAAAGAAATATCTGACTTTGAGATGGTTCATTTATCATTCTTGAAAAATATGCTGGGAGTCAAACAACAAGCCACATCAGTTACTATTTATGGGGACACAGGAAGGTATCCCCTCTTTTTAAAATAATTCTAGCGTTGAAATACCGGATTCGCTTGATCTCCTTACCTAAAAGCTGTTATTTGAGAATCGTGTACAACTCACTGGCGTCTCTTGATTTTATTGGTGAAACTAATTGGTGCTCTCACATCAGGTCATTATTATTCCAAACAAACCACTGCGATGTTTGGAAAAATCACAGGGTCGAAAATGCCAATCGTCTCATTAAACAAGTTACATTATGTTTGATTTATATATATAAAGCTGATTAGTCTAACAAAGCCCGAAACTCCATAAAATTGCGAACGTACATAAAGTTTATATTCGACCACTCGCTAGAAGAATATCTGTTTTACATCCCCGACACAAGGTGGATAAAGGCGCTATCAAGATTGAGAATGAGCTCACATATGCTAGAAATTGAACGAGGAAGGCATGTCAAGCCGCAAAAAATACCACTAGAACAGCGCACATGTCAAAGATGTACATTAAACTCTGTTGATGACGAAATTCATTTTTTAATTACTTGCTCTCACTTCGCTACGCAGCGAACTAGTTTACTTGCCGAAAGCAAACTACTCAACAGTGAATTTGACTCACTCTCAAAGATGACAAATTTATATATATTATGTCATCTACACATCGACCATTAGTAATATGCTTAGCAAAATACACCTATAGCTGTTTTCAAACCTTAAGCGTGTCGCTTACCTCCGCTTTATAAAACGATTGGGGCGTAGGGTGACTGGTGCGGCTGGTGATTTTTCTAATCATTCACTCATGAAATCATCCATGCTGTCGGGGGATCACCACTGTGGTATCAGCGACTGGTGCGGCTGGTGATGATTCCTCTAATCATCCACTCATGAAATCATCCATGCTGTCGGGGGATCACCACTGTGGTATAAGCGACTGGTGCGGCTGGTGATTCCTCTAGAGTTCGGGGTTCAGTTCCCGGTCTCGGCGGTTTGAAAGTAAAAAAAAGTTTCTTCCCCATCCACTGAAACTCAGTATTGTGGGGAGCCTCCGTGACCGAGAGGTAGCGTGCTCGGCCTCAGACCGCCAAGGCTCGAATTTCAAATCCTGTGTCTGGAGGGCAGTGTCATCTCATTCATCTCACCATCCTCAGGAGGTTCTCCTGGCCCAGTTTAGCCTATATGTGCACAAAGGTGGCCTAAAGCCCGATTCATTTCATTTCATGGCCACAATTTATCAAGTCGAAAATAGATTTGTTAGAATCAGTAACATTTCACCTATATTATAAGCTCGTTTTCAGCTACGTCGTTAACACACTGGTTAGTATGTTAAACTTATTGCATATACTTATTAGAATATTGATGCAAAATAAAAATAATCTTCATTTTCTATGTTCAAATATTTTTGTCAGGATAATTTCATGTTCGAATATAAGTTCATGTGGTTTTCTTGAATATTTTTTTTGTTCGAATATAAGTGTATGCACTTAGTTTAAAACATATTTTATTGACCAATTGAATACCAAGTGTATGCACTTATATTCGAATACAAAGTGCATCTTCAAATTAAAAGTACATGCACATTTATGCGCGGGGATACGGTACTAAACAAATAATTATGTATACTTGTTATTTTATACTTCACCTAAATAATTTCGTGTTACCCGTTCGATGGTGATTAAAGTCATTAAGAAAAATAATTGAAACGCTATAAATCCATTCCGTTTCCCTGCCAGGCTGAGAAGTGTCTACATCAAAAATCAAAATCAATTTGGACTAGTGGTGTTTCAATATAGCTTACACAAGGGAACTTTAGAGTCAACAAATTGAGTCAATCTCACAATTATTCACTGCTAAAACTAGGCATGTAAAATATCATGCGTTGATATAATAGTAGTTATGTAGTGCTGTGGCAAGAAGTGTTAAATCTCAGACCAATGAGAGATCAGGGATAATATTACTCTAGTGATCTTACTCATTTTTATCAACGACCTTGTTATCAGTTTATTAGAAATACAAAAATGTTTTATAAATGATTTAAATATTTTACATTTAATTTGCATATATGGAATAATTATGATAAACCGATGTTATGTTATGCAACTGTACCAGCACAGTGAAAGTACAGCGGAAAATGTTGGCAAGGTATTCCGTGATGTTTATGACAGCGATGTATATGATAACGTAGGCCTATGATTATCTATATAATTACAGTAAAATCCAGCTAAACAAGTGCGTTGAGGAAATGTATAATAAACTTCAACATGCATTGTGTAGTTTCACAATACAATATAAATGAATAAATAAATAAATAAGATTTGCAAGAATTGCGCTAAACGTTTTCAACACAGTTTTTTCGTAAAATACAATATGTAATTTATTCAGATTATATTAGTTGATTTTCCGGGTATGTCTATAGGTATGTGGAATTAGACAGAATAATTAAATCTATAATTGAAAATGGAAATGAAGCCAGCCTAGCCCTGATTCCCCAGCTTATCAAAATAGCAGTGTATCGCTATCACCTTGGCAGATTTTATGGCTTTGATGACCCGCTCCCGACATTTTCACCACCTTCCTAACATCGGGACGTGGCGTGAAGCACCACGATTACCTAACGTGAGCGACTGATGAGCGCATGAGGTACTACTAATGTAGCTCCCCCGTTGTCTTGACCAGAATTGAGGGAGCATGGAGGGTCAAACAGCTGTGGATATCACTTAGTGAAAATGATCCACCTTTAGCGGTTATGTATTCTAAATGACTCAGCGTTTGTAAGCTAGAAATTCACAAAACATTACTTCAATAAGCTTAATGAAGAATATTCCTCGTGGGAACATGTCAAAATTTAATACTTGATATAATTTTATTATGTAAAATGGTGATTTAGAGCCAGTGGACTGTAAATTCACAAGCAATGCGTGTTTTTAAACCTAGAGTCCGAAGGGTGCCCAGAGTGCCACTATTTGACTACCTGATAATTCAAAGTTGGGCGTCACATGTCAATATAAAACTAGGCCGGGTGTGAGTGTAAGAGGCGAATGTATCGTGTTAGTGAGGAGAGTTCATAGATGTTAGGCACGTGAATATTATGTCATGAAGCTCCCTGACTGGAGATCAAAGACTGTCACACTCCTTATCGCTCTACCAATCTGTTTGATGAGCTTGAAACTGGGAGGCTGCCAGCATGTAACCCTAATATAACAATTTGTATTTGATTTCTGGATCCCGGTAGCTCAGTTTAACCAGAAATATGTGTTTACCGTCTGACGCCCTGTGCACTATATATATATAGTGTCGTAGTGTCTGTGGTCGTAATGTAGGCTTAGGACCACACATCTTTTCCTCTGTTTTGCTGTTTATATATCCGGTGATGCAGTATTTGTTGTATACATGTATGCTTTGATCGACTTTATTATCAATATAATAAATAATAATTAAATTTAATATATTACAAATACGTTAATTCACTAGGAAATGTTGTTAAGCGAACCTCCTCCTTCTAGTGGTAAATTTCGTTTAAAACAATAGTTTTAATTTCTTTCTGTAATGTCAACAGAAATCATGTCAAGCTTAAGGTTAAGTGTTTAACCCTTTGGACCATATATGTACAAGCGTTTACAAACGCTTACAAACGTTTACAAGAGATTACTAGAAACATGTAGGGCCTGCTAATTTCAATGAAATATATACTAATCAAAATAACAAGACATTCGATCTCTTTCACGTAAGCCCACTTATTTTAGCAAACATTTAGGCAAGGATGGCGTATTTTTTTTATTCTGTAGTCGTATTCATCTCTATTCGATTATTCGATAATCATGATAAATTATGAATACAAATATTCGTATTGTATTTAAATACTTTCAACAAAGAACTGTATACGTGAATACTTATTGAATATAATTATCGTGAATAATAACAGTTAGTTATAGTTATTCATCGCCAGTCATTTTTTTTAAATCCCGTCAAAGAAGTGTTGATAGTCCCTGACTGTGCCCATGTCTTATTATTGCCATTATATTCCCTGCACAGATCCTGCGCTGGCTGGCAAAGAAATAAATGTGTGTTCAAACATCAAGATATGCAAATGATTTACTTAAATTACTGAAATAATATCAGTAATTCCTATCCCCTTGAAGTTGTGTGTCTGGGCAGCAAAATATTTATAACTTCGAGCGGGTGAAACTTAAGAAAGAGGAAAAACGATTTTAAAACGTAACCATTGGGTGAAAGTTGTTTAGTTTGAGGTGAAACATTTGCTAATAAAACGGATTAAAATACAAGCAAGTGTGAATGTGTGCTTGTTTGTTCAGCACTCACGTAATAAATGGCACCTTCTCGGCCCACGAGGGAGATCAATGCCCATGTAAATTACCTCTACCGCCAAGCTCTCTAGCTAACAGATATACATAGGAGCAACACAATATAATTATCTACATATATGTATTTATTATTGGTATATGAGTTATGTGTGCTTAAAAAACGTGTAGTTGTTCGTAATCACTAGTGAACATGGTGTGAACATGCCTTGTGACAAGTCGCACAATTTTTTTTAAAATACACAATTCTAATCCATGGTCAATAATAACCTTTACTCTTATCAAGTATCTTTGCTATATTTATATTTATTAAACGGTTGACAATACATTTTAAATAAGCACTGACTACATTTAAAACATTGCCTTGTTGATTTGATCTAGGACAAGGTTATTTACTGAACAAATACCGCACAAATAACGTGAAATAACACTCTCAACGTGAGATCTTACGAGACCCGTCAATCATTGTGATAGCTATAGCTAACCGGCCCTGTGAGATGGAGGGAGATGTTGACCAATCAGTGTTTGAAAACTCCTGTCAATCAACCCTGTCGGTGACCTATCCATACTGACATAACGATTCTTGCTAGCGGATAACTACTGTATTTAATATATGTACGTAACCAGTGGTAACGTCGCCTTTTATGTACTATATTTTGTCTTTTCACTACAAGCAGTAATTTACCCCCAGTAGGCTACTGGGCCCAAATGTATGACGTTATAATTGGGCCTTCGTGGCGACAGCCCACATACTTCAGTGTAGGCCTAACCATCTAGGCCTCCTGCCTCCCGGCGACGCCGTCACGGCTCACGTAATGAAAGGGTTAAAGCTAGCGAAGCAATCAGGGGTAAAATTATTTCGGCTTCTTAATATGTCCATAATATGTGAATTGTTATAATAGCAGTCAGTCGCCTAACGTGATGCGTCGCCGGTGGCTAATCAACCCTTCCAGTCCAGCAGCGAACTATACCTAATCGCATTGTATACATATCTATATATATTATATATTCATAATAGGCCTAGTATAAATATCTTCATTCACATGTTAATTTGACAAAAATACAAAATATATTTTACTTGTCGTCTATGATATATCGGTTAATACGATGAACTTAGGTAAGATATACCTGTTGATTAACCGTAAAAGGTGTTAATCCTTTCATCAACTTATTAACACGATTATGTAACAGGGTAATGGTTAAAGTCAATGAATAAATATTTAATAAATATTTATTTATTAAATATGTATGTATCATATATTAATTTACTAATTAATAATTATTAATATTATTTACTAAATGTTGCAGAACATACACGACAAGTGGAGCCGGTGAATAATAAATAATAACTTTAAGCGGTAATAAAATGTCTACCCGTTTTAACAGGTCAGACTCACTTATTTTCTATACTTATATTCATTATATGATATGTTATGTGTTATGTCTATATGCTTAGGATTAAACTTATATACCTTCTATACTTATATTAATTATATTTACTTATATTATCTGATAACAATCGCTTAATGTTTGTAGTTTAAAATATATATAGTAATTATTTGTAGCCAGAAATAATGCAGTCCTGCTATGCGACTTGATGAAAAATATACCTTGTATGCATTCAATTGGAGTGATATACGGGTGAATATGTAAATGAGACATTGACTCCCCCGTATGAAGTAATTAAAACAAAATAAAGAAAATTAGGATGTAGCCAAAAAGGTAACGCTTGTCTATTTTAACTTATAATATTCTTCAGCTTATAGATAGACACAGATAAATAAGTAATAATTAAAAAATCTTGTCTTCTAATCTACCATTTTTTTTGTACATATTTTAATTACTGTATTATTGCATGTGTATAAAGAGAGCCCATTACAAATGTAATAGTACGATATCCTAAATGGTTTACTCTTTGTAAACGAAGCTATTATTATTACAGATAATAACTATGATGCATTGCGTCGTCAAACACCCCTCGAAAACGACATAATTTAGGCTATGTACATATACAAAATATACTATAGGCCTACATAATAGGCCTACTATGTATTATGTACTTCGAGTACGAAATAAATCTGCATTATTATTATATATGTGTACATACGCTTATATATTGGGGAACTTTAAACACGTTCTTAAGATGAAAAAAAGAGTTGTTTTCTGTATTTTCAGGTTATTTTCGGTATTTTTGTTGTTCTCAGGTGTTTTCGATATTCATAAATTTACTTCACATACCTAAATCAACCGCAAATTGTGAT
This sequence comes from Flabesymbios commensalis, assembly GCA_964017125.1. Taxonomy (NCBI): domain Eukaryota; kingdom Metazoa; phylum Annelida; class Polychaeta; order Terebellida; family Flabelligeridae; genus Flabesymbios; species Flabesymbios commensalis. The sequence continues at coordinate 88,017 of CAXHKU010000812.1, read as the reverse complement.
ATCTTCACTTTTTATTTGGTTTTCGAGTCATAATTCCCATTGCTTATCGAATATGGTCTTAGCCAGGTGTCGATCGCACCTTGGTTTTACTTAGTTGTCTTTCTATTTCTGTTATTAATATATGTCTCATTATAGGGTTCCGATCTCCCTTTTCATCTATATTTAATTCTAGTTGGTTGAAAAAATTGTAATTTTCTGCAATATAGTTGTCCACTTTTTTCTTGGAGGTATCGTCGAAGATTGGCCCTTTGTGGGTATTGTGAATCTCTCAAAATGTTTCAGCGAACGCATTAGCTTTTTCTAAATCGTTTTCTGTTGGATTTCCGTTTATTTTAGTAATTACTAGTTTGTTATTCTCTGCTTGTGATTCTTTACCACTAATTTTATGACAGTTTTGCCACAAACTTTATTGTCTTTTGCCGAATCAATTTCTTGTGATTTTGTTTGCCACCAGGTGACCCTGTCGTTTTGCACGGCTTTGGATAATAATATTGTCAATTGATTTTTTTTCTGTTTTATTTGTTTTTAAGGCTATGCGTCTTATTTTTCGTTTTAGCTCAAATAATTTGCTGGTTTCTTCTGATAGAAAAAACATGTCTTTTAATTTACTTTTCGTACACAGTATTTGTCTAACGATGTTTTAATTATGTTAGCTATATTGTTTACTATTTCTTTTTATGTGACTGCGTCTCTAAGTAGGCCTATTACTTTCTGATCATTTTTTTGTCGAAGTTTTACCCAATCTGTTTTTTCGTGGTGTAGAGCTACAATTGCTCGCATTTTAATCACGCCTATGACTGCATAGCCCCTCCCCCCATGGTAGGCTCACTCGTCAAAGCTCGACCTCAGCCACTCAGGACAGCTCCCTCTCCTACCAGTAGGCCTAAGACAGCGTCACCCCCCTACCCTGACACCTCTATGTCCACCTACGTCCACCTCCCCACAGCAGGCCTACTGTCTATAGTTGACCGCATGATTCATTCATTCATTCTCTGGGCATGATTGCTTGCGGAACGCAAGATTAGCTCGTAGTGAGTCGATACTCTTCTATTCTATTCATGTGCTGGGCTGGGCAAAGTTGCCATTAAAATCCGTATAATATATAGCCTATACATATAGTCATCTCCACACTTCTGATATTGACAATGGCATACTGAATGATGGATTTGAAAGGTAAGTCTAACCTTACGGTACTGTCTATAGGATACTTACAGTCTGTTTCACCAGATCCTGGGAGTAGCCTTTTTCCAATTTGCTCGGTCGCTCTTTAAAATTTTTACCAAAATTTTTCTCGGAGCATTTTTTCATCTTCCCCTAACATCCCTGAAAATTTGGTGGATTCTTTTTGTGTATTGGCGAAGTTAGACCATTTGGCATGTAATAAATTTTACAGAGCTCTTTAACACCATTACCATGAAACAAGAATTGTATTATACATGGCAAATGGTCTAACTTCAGAAATACACAACAAATTGCACCAAATTTTCAGGGATGTTAGGAGAAGATGAAAAAAATGATCCGAGATCCATTTTGTTAAAAATTAAAGAGCGACCGAGCAAATTAGAAAAAGGCTACTCCCAGGATCTGGTGAAACAGACTGTAGTCAGGGCTATGATAGTTGTTCTCACACTCTGTGCACTGGTTCTCACTATGAGAACTATATCGGTATCAGCCCATATCGTACTCTAGCTGTAGATTGAACACAATGTATGGTAGATATGTCATGTGTGACTTGATCGTGTGGGGAAATACAAACGTTGCACATTTTTCGTGCGATAGGCCTAAATGTGAAAATAGGCTTACAGCACGTAGGCCCACATGCATGCATGGTAAATGAATAATTTGTTCGTCTAAAGGATCACACCTAATATGTATAAAACGAGTGTTGATTTTCCCATATCGCACTCAAATGAACACCGTTTGCTTATCCAATATCAGCCTCAGTAGTGCCAAGTTTCTCGATTTAAGCGTGAGATCTCCCGATTTTCTGACCAAATTGTTCTCTCACAATTCTCCCGACTTTTCCAACTTACTCACGATTAATTTGACAATCATTCTCTCATACAAAAAATCATAGAACGAAGTCACCAACTGGTCATCCGAAGCCACCATTTGCTGTGATAAAATTACAGTGTTTCTGGCTCTGAAAAAAATTGGCGTCAAGCAATATGAAGATTCTGACTCCAAACCTAGTGTTGGAGTCAGCAACCTGGCGCGGCACGCCGCGGCTTCCGGTGAAAGCTACTGAAAGTGGTCGCAACTCTAGGGGGTTCGAGGGCATGGACCCCTGGACATTTTTTTTTCATTAAAGGCTTTATATGCCTTCTACAGATATCTAAAGGTATATTTCAAGCTTTGAAACAACCCATTGTTCACTAATGAAACACTGAAAAATATCTCTGAAAATGATTTCTGAAAATGTATTAATCATTTTCGTCTGAATGATATATTTTTTCGTCAGGGGGAGGAGCTTGTCGTCAATTCTGACGACATGACGACAGATCAGAAACACTGAATTAAAAAAAATCCCCAGGTGTTGCAACATGCCACTCGCTTGCTCACTGGGATCTTGCTTTCGTGGCCGGTAATAGTTATTATACTTTATATTTTTTCGCGAATTACCGGTCCGAATATGCTTTAATCTATATTATTTTTTAACGATACGTACACACAATAAATCAATACAAAAATAAGAAATATTAGCCTATGATTATCACCTGAATTCTGCCGGTAGGCCTATAGATAGATTTGCTTTCGGTGCGGGGATCTTGCTTTCGTCGCCGGTAATAGGCCTAGTTAATGTTATTATACTTTTTTTTCGGTAAAAACCCATCTAAATATATATTTTAATGTACATTATTTAATAACGATATCTGCGCATGATAACTCAATAAAAAAATAATGGTTTAAGTTTTGATAAACGCTTGCTTTCGGTGCGAAGATCTTGCTTTCGGCAATTGGCTTGCTTTCGGGTTTCATCATTATAATACCGCCCTTGGGCTCCACCCTCCTGGTCACTCTTGTGGCCAGCAACGCCGTCCATCCTTCCGATCTTAATACCCATATCAGAGTGAAATGTTCACATCTATTTTATTCCCAAGTTTGCACTAACAGTTAGTGTAGTCTACAGCCTGCCCTACGGAATGTCGGAAGGCCCAGGTATCCTTATTCAGAGCTAGCGCTCCCAAATGAACATCGCGAACCACGTTTCAGAGAGCTGAAACTTGCTTTTGAAGATATGTCCACTGTCTAACCATTATTTTTTACTTTCATTCAACTCACGAAAGTGTGCGGCGATATCCAGGTATAATTTTTGTTTGAAAAAAGATTTAAACTTGTAAAATCCTTACTTTGTTAGCCTAGGCTATACCGATATTTCAGAATTTCACGTAATATCGCCCACCGCTCTTAATTTTTAGTTTGTCGACAAACTTAGTTTTAGGTTGACTTTCCAAACGAACGTCTGTCGGTAACTTCCGTTACTATCTGTTCTGTCTGTGCAATGTCAGAAGGCATTATCTGCTCCCTGATTAGTCCCATCCGTGACCCATTGCATTCTTGGCAAGCCAGATCAATTTAGGGTCACATGTCCATCCATACGCAAAAGCAACATTTCACAATCTGCTTATTACGCAAAAAATACTCGATATTTGTCAACGAAACGAAGGCATTTAACTTCTATGCATCCAAGCACTTCATTTTTCTACTTCAACAGTTATTCACTGTCAAAACGGCGTCGTAATCGGCGTTTGTTTACGACCAGCGCGGAGATTTGCACGCTGATCTTCATGGGGAAGTATGTGTATAATGCGAATCAATGTTGACTTTCGTTATGGATGGATTCTAGTCCCTCTGGGCGGGCCAGGAACTAGGCTACTCCCTGGTAAACTAGGGATTTACTGCTTTTTCACTGGCGTCTCGTCTCTTCCTGCCATAGCGCTGTGGTGGTGATGGTGGTTGTGGTGTGGTAATTTTGAGATGGTGATGCTTATGATGGTGGTAGTGTTGGTGGTGTGGTGAGGGTGGTTTTAGTTGTGTTCAGGAACGGATCTAGCTTTTCATTGAGGGGGGTTTAAAATTTGACAAAGGCATATCTTACTGTAAGGGGGTCGAGTGGCCCACCCCCGGAAAATTTTTGACTTTCAAAGGCTTTCTCATGCAATCTAAGGCATATTTGCAGGGGAAAAATTGTTCAGTATCGCATAGCAAAATGCTACGCAATTCTGTCAATTTGCTAATCAAATTTGTAATAGATTAGCAAAATATTTATCAATTAGCAATCAATGATAAGGATGTCTAGCAAGTTACAACTTACAGTAGATGAGAAAAATGATAATCAATAATTTTCGAACAAATTTTTCCCTGATTGGTCACTGTTTCTACCTCAGCAACTCATATGGAAACACCTTAGTAAGATGATTTTTCTAAGGGGGAAGGGGGTTAAACCCTCACACCCCTACCCCTTGGATCAGCCACTGATGTTGGTGGTGTTGGTAGTGTGGTAGTGGTGATAGGGGTGGTGGTATTGTTGGTGGTGTGGTAGTGGTGATGGTGATGATGGTTGTGTTAGTGAGTGTGGTGGTGATGGTGGTTGTGTTAGTGGTGATGGTCACAGGTAGTAGTCTTGGTGGTGTTGCAGTGGCAAGGACTTAGCCAGGAAATGATAAAAGGGAGTCAAAATTTACTTATTGTTGGGCCAGGACGGGGTGTGGGGTCTACCCACGATGCAATTTGGTGGAATCTGGTGCTATTTTTCTACGTCCAGGCTGAAAAAAGGCCGTCCAAAAGACAGCTGGACGGGTCTCTGGCTAAGTTCTTGTGTGATGGTGGTTGTGTTGATGGTGTGGTAGTTGTGTTGATGGTAGTGGTGAAGGTGTTGATGGTAGTGGTGATGATGATGATGATGGTGGTTGTGATGGTGATGATTATGATGGTGGTAGTGGTGATGGCTGTAGTGGTGATGGTGATGATACCAGTGATGGTGATGGTGGTGATGGTCGTCAAAGAGTCCTGAACTTGGGCGATATTTGTCAACGAAACGAAGGCATTTAACTTCTATGCATCCAAGCACTTCATTTTTTTACTTCAACAGTTATTTACTGTCAAAACGGCGTCGTAATCGGCGTTTGTTTACGACCAGCGCGGAGATTTGCACGCTGATCTTCATGGGGAAGTATGTGTATAATGCGAATCAATGTTGACTTTCGTTATGGATGGATTCTAGTCCCTCTGGGCGGGCCAGGAACTAGGCTACTCCCTGGTAAACTAGGGATTTACTGCTTTTTCACTGGCGTCCCGTCTCTTCCTGCCATAGCGCTGTGGTGGTGATGGTGGTTGTGGTGTGGTAATTTTGCGATGGTGATGCTTATGATGGTGGTAGTGTTGGTGGTGTGGTGAGGGTGGTTTTAGTTGTGTTCAGGAACGGATCTAGCTTTTCATTGAGGGGGGTTTAAAATTTGACAAAGGCATATCTTACTGTAAGGGGGTCGAGTGGCCCACCCCCGGGAAATTTTTGACTTTCAAAGGCTTTCTCATGCAATCTAAGGCATATTTGCAGGGGAAAAATTGTTCAGTATCGCATAGCAAAATGCTACGCAATTCTGTCAATTTGCTAATCAAATTTGTAATAGATTAGCAAAATATTTATCAATTAGCAATCAATGATAAGGATGTCTAGCAAGTTACAACTTACAGTAGATGAGAAAAATGATAATCAATAATTTTCAAACAAATTTTTCCCTGATTGGTCACTGTTTCTACCTCAGCAACTCATATGGAAACACCTTAGTAAGATGATTTTTCTAAGTGGGAAGGGGGTTAAACCCTCACACCCCTACCCCTTGGATCAGCCACTGATGTTGGTGGTGTTGGTAGTGTGGTAGTGGTGATAGTGGTGGTGGTATTGTTGGTGGTGTGGTAGTGGTGATGGTGATGATGGTTGTGTTAGTGAGTGTGGTGGTGATGGTGGTTGTGTTAGTGGTGATGGTCACAGGTAGTAGTCTTGGTGGTGTTGCAGTGGCAAGGACTTAGCCAGGAAATGATAAAAGGGAGTCAAAATTTACTTATTGTTGGGCCAGGACGGGGTGTGGGGTCCTCCCACGATGCAATTTGGTGGAATCTGGTGCTATTTTTCTACGTCCAGGCTGAAAAAAGGCCGTCCAAAAGACAGCTGGACGGGTCTCTGGCTAAGTTCTTGTGTGATGGTGGTTGTGTTGATGGTGTGGTAGTTGTGTTGATGGTAGTGGTGAAGGTGTTGATGGTAGTGGTGATGATGATGATGATGGTGGTTGTGATGATGATGATTATGATGGTGGTAGTGGTGATGGCTGTAGTGGTGATGGTGATGATACCAGTGATGGTGATGGTGGTGATGGTCGTCAAAGAGTCCTGAACTTGGGCACATGTATGCAAGTGTCTGGCACTGTGGCAGTGTGGGTGCACATCCCTTTATTTCTGACAAATTATTTTAAAAGTTCCCTGCCACACATTTCTTGTCTAGATTTGGTCTTTGTGTATCTTTATTGTTTGATTGTACAAACTTGGGTCCGACCGAACAAGCTCTAGGAGCCATTCCATCTTTATGGTGTTGAAGATTGGATCTCGTTTGCCATGTATTCACAGATTATCATGTGAAAAAATCTTAATAATCATATGTCCAAGTTAGGTACATACAGTACTGTGCAATTGAAACTTGTAGGGTGGGAAGAGGAAATGAAACGAAAGGGAATGCAAATTCACGTTTCCTGGCGAATTCCCCTTCATTTTTTTTCACTTGAGTTTTCACCAGTTTTTCACCATGGCCACTCTACATAATGTAGACTATAATAAATGTAGGACATAAAGCCTCTATGCTCTTTAATATGGATCATTTGGTTTTTTGAGTTTCAACAGCATGTGATTTTTCAATTTTGAAATGTTGATATAGGTCAAGTCTAGGTCTAGTTAGTTGGACTGTTAGTCTACTTTTTAGTGTTTGAATGTCAATAATCATCTAGAAACTTGTCAAAAATTATTGAGCATCAGTGATTAAGGCCAATTATAAAAATATCAGACAGGGTGGGCACACGGGGGGAGTCATCGACACCTTTCTAGTTTCTGAATACCCTCTGACGAAATTGGCCTGGTTAAGTTCGAAAATCAATTAATTTGCATATCCAAGATTTTCTCATTTGCCATGCAATGTATCATTTAGTAGAATTTGTTGCAGGTTTTTGTATTTATTTATGCTGAAAATTAAATGTGAGGTAGCACCAATGCAGTCATTCCAATCTAAATACTGTGCCGTGTATAGTCTAGAACTTCAACCATTCCTTGTACCATGCCCGTCAGTCAGTCTACATCAGTTGTTTTTAGGTGGGTTAACATAAGTTAACACCCGGCAGTGTAGGTTGACACTGTTGAAATTTATACCCGGCCGGGCATATTCCAGAAATATAGTATTATGACACAGTGTTAGGTCAATTGGGAGGTTAACATTTTATATTCAAGTAATCAGTGAATAGCTAGGTTTTACTTTGGGCCATCCACCACAGGTGCATAAGCTAGGCTAATAGCTTGTGGTGGCGTAGCCCTAGGCTATATCCTAGCGCTACCCTACAAAAAATTAGTGGAGCCCCACAAAAAGTCAATATTCATACATGCATGTGGTGCATGGTGCATGGTTTTCCGATTTGTCCCCCAATTCTCAAATGATGTTGATAATATTCTGCAAGCTTTATTTTCTAGCCCTTCTGCTTCTGCAACAACTCTAAATGCAGACCCTAAATGAAAATTGTGTGGAATTTTCTAAGTCTAGTTCAGTCTACCTAGTGAGTACAGTAGATCCTGTCATCAACGATATCTTGTCATCAACAAATGCTATATCCTGCAGGTGGTACCCGTATATCTGCGAGGACTCGAAGAGGAAAAGATGATATCCTGAGAGAGTTGACTCATGGTGACCCCGAATCATTAGTAGTCCTGGAGACAGAAAATAAAGGTAAGAATTTTTTTATCTAAGGATTTAACTTGTGCCACACCAATTTGATCTTTGGTACTTGGAAGCGGCACACCATGAAAAATACAAAGCCCTTTTATCCCCTGCCCGTAGGGAAAGGGGATTTTAGTCGCGCCAGGATTCTGTCCGGCGTCCAGCGTCCGGCGTCAGTTTTTCTTGTGGTCACAAAAACTCAAAAACTGCTGGTCAATTTTTTTGAAATTTTAACATGACATTCTTAGCAACATAAGGATGTGATTTTTTAGAGATGCTACCAAAATACAAAATGGCCGCCACAGGACAACTCTAAAAATTTTGTGGGCGCAAAAACTCAAAAACTTAAAGTCAGAAATTATTCAAATTTTACTATCACATTCCCCATGATATGGAGTTGTGCAGGTGACTTTTCAAGGTTTTACTGAAATTAAAAATGGCCGCCACAAATCAATTTTAATTTTTTGATTGGCGCAATTGTTTAGTCAATTTTTTTTAAATTTCAACATCACATTCTTAGCAACATGTGGATATGCATGTAATTTTTTTAAGATGCTACCAGAATTTAAAATGGCTGCCAGAAGTCGACCCCGAAATTTTTGTGTGGGCGCAAAAACTTTAAAACTTATCTTCAGAAATTATTCAAATTTTATAATCGTATTTCCCACAATATGGAGATGTGCAGGTGATTTATTTAAGGTTTTTGCTGAAATTCAAAATGGCCGCCACGAAACAATTTCAATTTTTTTGGGGTCGCAAAAACTCACAAACTCAAGTCATAAATTATTCAAATTTTACAATCACATTCCCCACTATATGGAGATGTGCATGTGATTTTTTCCAGGTTTCACCGAAATTCAAAATGGCCGCCATGCATGAGCTTCATATTTTTTTGTGGGCGCAAAAACTCTAAAAATGAAGTCAGAAATAATATGCAAGTGATTTGACTGAAATTTAAAATGGCCACCACTAGTCAACTTTTTTAATATTTGTGACCGCAAAAAACTCTGACCTAATTTATGGCGGGGGATGATATAGAACTTCAGTCCTCTTTGTTTTCCAATATCACTGACATCTGCAATTCTAAAATTACAGTAAATTTCCAGTATTTGACAATTAATAGGGCCTAATAAAAGGAAAAGATGTCCACAATGTTTTATCTGACCATTTTGGTCAGTAAAAACATTGCAAAAACATTAAATATTGTTAGCATATTTTTTAAGCATCCCAAATGAATATCGGGATGCTTATGGTGTTTAGCATTTTTCCGTCTCCGCCGCCGTCTCCGCCGCCGCATATCTTCAATTTAGCTCACACTAAAATGGTTCTGATAGATTTTGTTTATTTTTCACATATATGTCAATGACCTATGTCACAGGGCAATTCCTCCCATATATATATTTTGGCACCGTGCCAAAAACTGCCATTTTCCAAGATGGCCACCCAAAAAACTTGTGGTCAAGATATGCTATGAACCATTGGTTAGATTGCATTCAAATTTAGTAGGGTTGTTCTCTAGGTACTTCTGATGATCTGATTAACTTTTGGGACGAATCCATTTTATGTATCAAACTGTAAATGCAAACTTTACTGTGGGCCACGTAGTTTATGTGTGTAATTATGTAGTGTCATATGTCATTACATCTCTAGCACAACTTGATTTTGTCTTAAACTTCTTTAGTATAATATTTAAATAATGTTTCTTTTTAATCTGTAGCCAATGTCTGTATTTAATTAAGTCTCAACCCACTATGTGGTGGAGACCTATTATTTTAGTGCTGTCCATTGTTATTATTATTATCATTATTTTTATTATTATTCTTGACCAATTTGACGACGTGAAAGCTCTCCGGTCGCCAACATCCATCGAATTTGTTTTGAACTCCCTCTGACGGGTTATCCTGCTTAAGTTCCAAGATGGCAGCCATTCTGCTTAGCACTATATTCAGGTACACATGTAGTTCACTCTGAAAGTGAATGCTTATGAATTTTTTACAGGTCTTGGACTTTTCACAACAGCTGATGTGGCAGCTGGGAGCTATGTTGTGTGTTACAGAGGCACTATGAAGCACCTTGGGGTCCCAGGGACCTACAACTACTTTTTTCAGCATGATGAGACATATTATTGGTAATGTTACTTATACCTTTTTAACGACCTAATTTTATAATTATGTCTCCCCCTCTGTAGAAACAGGTAGGGGACATATTTGTTTACCTTTGTCTGCTCAGTGTGTCCCTCTGCGTTAGTGATTGTGCAAAGCCCCACCCCCCCAGCTCACAAGAGAAGTAGACACAATGCTTGGCTAATGTTGGCCCACCGTCTACAACGCTGAGCCAACATTAGCCCAGTATTGGGTTACCATGTCGTGTTTAGTGCCACGCTGAATGTGGGCCAGTGTCACAGAGGGCGGGCCGACAATAACCCAGCTTTGGTGAAAAGCATCGTGCCGGTATATATATGCTACGCAAGCCCACCATTGATCCGGCAATGTGTTGGTGTAACGGGCATTGGGGCGGTGTATACTATGTGCACTCACTCCCACCAGCATGAAGTACTGACTAGGGCTGAATGGATACTGGCCTGCACTGGCGACGCTGGCTCAACATTTAAGAGACATTGGGTCGGTGTCAGCTTGTACTCGCCACCAGCAGTAAGCACTTCCAGACCAGCGTGCTGCTTCTCGCAAGCGAACACCTAGGGGCAGACAGAACTCTACTCTCAAGTGCAGAATAAACATACCTACCGGGATAAAAATACCTATCGGGAAGATCTTCCAAATTCAATAAAAATACCTACCGGACAACTGTAAAATTACCAGTATTAATTGTATGACAAAAGAACATATATTTTCTCAAAATTGTGACTACTATTTGGTGTTATTACTCTTTAACAGTATTACATGTCAAAGGAGAATTCAATAGTTTAATGTAGCAAACAGCTAACCATTTTATTTGTGTAAATCTAATAACATTTTGGGTCAATTGGCCTGTGAAAAAATAAATAAACGTACCATTTGTAATAAGCCCATACCGAAAGGATATCCACGCTGAAAAAAATAAACGTTCAGGTACATTTTTTAGGCACTTGAGAGTAGGTGGGTCCAATGGTGCGCTCCCCCCCCCCTGCCTTTTTTTAGACAAGGCTTCTTATGATATCTGAAGGCACATTACAAGCTTTGAAACAACTCATTCTTCAATAAGGAAACACTGATTATTTTTTCGTCAAGGGGGAAAACAGTCTTAGAAAAAAAAGGGTTAGAATTTGGTGCTTATGGTTCAATCAGCTGTCTTTTCAATAGAAACTTCATAATGTACCAGCAAAATGTTGTGACTGCTGCAAGCCTATGCATTCAGCCAATGTTAAGCAGACTATCTTCAAACAACCTCAATATTTTATTCATAATCTTAGCTCTGTGATAAATCCATTGTGCTATAATTTAAAATAATATAGTAATTGATAATATGAAGTCCTATAACATAATATTAGCATTATAATAATAATAAGAAGACCACGATATTTTAACAGAGGACTAGAAAAATCTTATACAGTATACTGTATAATGTTTTGAATAGGTGATGCATAAGTAACTTTATGTGATATTGTTGTTGTTATTCTTTGTTGAATTTTAGTACCACAGATCGTTTGAATAGCCTCAGGCAAATGTTTTTATGGTCTAACTGTACCATGCGGATTTAAAGTAAAATTTATCTCATCTTTTATCCAATAGTATAATTCTTGGTGATCATTTTAATCTGACCTTATGGTGAAGGAGAGTTTGCAGGTGCTTGCACAATTTTTTTAATGGGCTTGGTGTAGCATTGATTTTTTCCATAATTTTAATATGTAGTGGATGGCAAATCATATCTGGTCTTTTTTCAGCGTTGATGCAACAGATCCCGAGACATCAGGGCTTGGAAGGTATTCCAATGATGAATGGATCAGTCCAAACTGCAAAATGGTGAAGCTAGTGGTAGACAGGATGCCTGGATTATTCCTGAAGGCTTTAGTTAATATAAAGCCAAACACGGAAATTACTTATGACTATGGGGTTGATAACCCTTGGAGACATGTGCAGCAGTAAGTACACAACTTTTTTTATATAAGCGCAATGTTATTTTTGTTGTGATAATAGCCCCTATCCAAGACGTCAATGGCTGCACTTTTTTTTACAGTTTAACCAACACCTTTATTGTTGTCCTTTAGGGTGGATGCTTATTGTTTTTGCATGGGACTTCTGCAACCCCATGTTTTGTTTTGGCCACCGAGTCTCGGCATCTATGCAGCTTTGAAAAAAAATCATTTCAAGATGTACTTTATAGGCCTGAGGATTTCTTTTGGTGAAAATGTTTTGACGTCACCTAACCTGACAGCCATTTTACCAAATGGCTGCCTAATTCACTTGTCCCATGATAAAGTCGAAATTGAATGACTGACTTGTTTCATTTCAGGCTGAACATAACCTTGCATTGAGTAGTTTTTTTTAATTGATTAGTCCTCGAATTGATTAGTTTTTTATACCCCGCCCGTAGGGGAAGGGGGATTTTAGTCGCGTCTGGATTCTGTCCGGCGTCTGGCGTCCGGCATCACGTTTTCTTGTGGGCGCAAAAACTCAAAAACTACTAGTCAAATCTTTTTGAAATTTTAACATGACATTTCTAGCAACATGGGGATGTACGAGTGATTTTTTTGAGATGCTACCAAAGTTCAAAATGGCCGCCAGAGGTCAACTCTAAAATTTTTTGTGGGTGCAGAAACTCTAAAACTTAAAGTCAGAAATTATTCAAATTTTACTATCACATTCCCCATGATATGGAGATGTGCAGGTGACTTTTTCAAGGTTTTACTGAAATTCAAAATGGCCGCCACAAATCAACTTTAATTTTTTGGGGGGCGTGAAAACTCAAAAAATTTGTTTGGTCAATTTTTTTTAAATTTTACCATCACATCACAGCAACATGGGGATGTGCAAGTGATTTTTTAAAGATGCTACCAAAATTCAAAATGACCGCCAGACATCAACTCCAAAGAACTGGGGGTGACTCCTCTGTTTTATCAGATTTTGACCAGTGTACTTTTTCAAGGGGTGTAGTTAGGGGGGGGGGGACTTCAAATTATGGCAGTAACAGCCTATTATGACAGTACATTCCAGCGGGTTTTTTTCAAGGTATATTTTTCTAATCAGTATGCTTTTTTTATAAACAATGTTTTAAAGCATTGTTTCGGTATTGGGCCTGGCTGGATTTAGAATTGACGCTTAGCCAAGGCAGATGAGGGTGGTTCGGAGATGGCTGGATCAGCTCTGTTAACAGTAGATTACTATTGACCCTTGTGCTGTTGGAACCGTATATATACGGTTTCAAACATGTTTCAGATCAATAGAAATATCAATCAATTTGATAAAACAGTTCAATAGATGCTTAGTTCATCCAATAATTAAGCAGCCCTCGCCAAGGCAAGCAGCCCTCGCCGAGCGGGCTGATTACTATATTCCACCCAGTCCGCCGCCGCCGCATTTATTTGTTTTCAAGATAGCTACTAATCTATCAACCTCTGCTTCCTCATACTTCACATAGCCATCACATACCACTGGGGAATTGTTTTGGTGATATTTTGATCCCCATATCATCAACCCTTGAATTACTATGGCCACTATCGAAGAAATGCTCGTTAGCGCATTTCAGGAAAAAATATCCATCTGATCTTCTTTTAATTTGGCAAATATGTTCAGCTATGTCAGCCAATGACCTGATTAACTTTTGGGAGCAAACAATTTCAAAATGGCCGTTTAGCGACTATTTTGAATTTTAGTAATTTTGTGATATTTAAGTACAGTAGAATCCCGTTATAGCGCAAATTGTTACACTGCAATATCGGTTATAACGCGGTCCGCGCGTGGACACCGTTTTTTACATGGTGAAATTTGACTAATAGTGCGTATTTTTTATTCTTGATCACGCCAGTCTGGTTAAAACATCGCCCATTCACGTTCACGTAATGCTGTGCTGACCAGGCATGTATGCAGTAATCATTGCACCCCTTCCCACCCCTCGAGGCCACACTGTGGGCAGGTGCGACCACGGACAACGCGTCGGATTAACCTTCTGACGGCTACTGTTTAAAATGAAATAATAAATAACAATTATGTAACCGCGCTATATATGTTATACCGCGGTATATGGTGATCCAGTAAGTTACCGCGGTATAAAGCTAAAGAGGTGTATAAAATATTCTGAGCTCTGATGATACTGTTAGGCCTATAACGCAGTATATGGTGATCAAGTTACTGCGGTATAAAATTAAAAGAGTTGAATAAACATGATAAATGCTTCGGTGTTCTGATGATACTGTTAGCCTATACCGCGGTATATGGTGAACCAGTTACCGCGATATAAATTTAAAAGAGGTGAATAAATTATTCTGAGTTCTGATGATACTGTTAGGCCTATACCGCCTATATCGTGAAATAGTAATTATCGTCTGGTATATGCTCATTTAAACAAAGGGGACTATTTAGCGCCAATAGCCTAATTTAGGAATGACACGTAGATCTTTTGATCAGTGTTGATGATTGTTCCTGTCCAACAACTCACCTGTGCGATGTTATGCTTGTGCAAGATCACTGCAAGGAGGACAATACCAATTAGTTGCGTGTTTGTAAAACATTTAATAAGTACACCTTTCTTTCATTAATCACCACTGGCACTGGCATTAACTGTCTGGCCGTCTCTGTACATTAACAGTACTGGAGCTTAACAGGTCTCCTATTGTGACGGCACGTTACGCAACATCTACAGCCCATTCTTTACTCTGTATACACAAGGCAGATGAATACAGCACGATGCTGGGCCAACGTCTCAAATAAAATAAACTTTATTCCGAGAGGGTATACCATTTAGCGCTAGAGCAGTGGTTAGCAATGGACAATCACGATGTTGATCCAGCATTGAAACAGCGTTGTGCTGTAGTCACCCGATGACACTATACTATACCTATATCTATTGTGACCTCAAGAATAATGTACAGTATGGGAAACAATATATTAATTCTCGTCGTATCTCAAGGCCTCGTGAATATACGATACAAAGCCCACCCTCTCGTAATAACTGTCAATCAAACTGTTCCAAAGCGTTGATTGGTGGTAGGACAACTCAGCCCGTCCCTATCTCGCTTAACACCGTGATGCCCGTGAGATAGTGCGAGGTTTTGACCATGCACATGGGAAAAATCAGTGATATAGTCCACATTCATACGTGATAAACAGTTTTGTAATTGTTGCGTCAACGCTGGCATAACATTTTCAATTTGGGCCAGCGCTGGCTTAGTTTAAAGAATATATATACACTTCATTTTTTGCATGAAACAGAAGAGTGTATTTGTTATAAAAACGTCTAGCTTAATCACGCTTTGTGTGATCCCATATAGCATTCACAGGGCCGGTGTAGATCCCTTACAACTTTCATTCACGCCTAAAGTCGCACTTCAATCTGTTAACTACACATGGAGTGATTACACGGAGCCCAATATGTCATCATATCTCATGTGTAGCCAAAAGGTTCTAATTGCGTTCAACTAGAAAAACATGAGACTAAATAACTTGCCCACCCTAAAAAGAGTGAATTTTCAATCGAACTGGCATATTTGCTTTGACCACGAAACAGAGAGCATTGCTTCAAAAATATTTTACGCAATTTATTGAATTAATTTTTCCAATAAATGATAAATTAAATATTGTATATTTCCAGTTCTTTATTTATTCCGTTAATTTGTAATAAATACAGAGTTATATCTAGCACATAGCATCTACCACTGCCACGTATAGGGTGTCCATATAGACCCAATGTATTGACCATCAGCGGTAGAACGGTCTTCCCGCTATAGCGCAATCCACTTATAAGGCGGTCCCTTTTTTTGGAACTCAACTAGTGCGTTATAACGGAATTCTACTGTAATTGAAAAAAAATGCAAAATAGCTGGACCATGAATATAAAAGAAAATGTAATGTCTCACGCAAGGATAACCCGTGACAAATTTCGCACTGATCAAATCCAAAATGGCCGCCAGTCGCCCATTTAATTTTTTTTTTCTCATTATCTTGGAAATCTTGCATTTTTGCCGATCTATGAACTTCTGCTTCCTCATACTTCACATAGCTATCACATACTACCGGGGGGTTTTTGGTGACACTTTAAGCCCCATATAATCAACCCTTTAACCCTTTGAGCCCTCACGATGCATTAAAGCATCATTTCACATCACTGAAAACACACCTAATTTTCCTACAAGTAGGGGGTTTTTAATGAAAATTTCCATTAAACTGGTTTACCAATACGTGGTAATTTTGTTCAATTTTTAAACCACACTAAATCATCTTCATCCACTACAAGTCGAGAATTGCGACAGCAATTCACGGCTTGTAGGGGATGAAGATGACAATGATAAACTCAGGCCTGAAAGGGTTAATCACTAAGGCCACTAACAAAGAAATACCTGTTAGCGCGTGTCAGGAAAAAAATCCAGGAGATCTTCTTATTTGGGAAATATGCACAGCAATGTCAGCCAATGACCTGAATAAATTTTGGGAGCAAATCATTTTAATGGCGGTCTAGTTTCCATTTTGAATTTTTGAGTAAATTTGTGATATAATATATATATAATATTTCTGTCATGGCGGCCATCTTTATTCTTTTTTCTTCAAATTAGGACCTTGTCACCCGGATAACTTCAAAGCTGCTTATCTGACATACTCAATATTCAAAATACAGGGGCCAAGATACGTACAAAAACTCTGGTAGCCATGTGGGCCTCTCAGATGCTAATTTTGGTCGACCACATCAAATTCCAGTAGCCCACCTAATCGTATATTTTTTCCTTCCTATGAAAACCTGACCACTCATGACACATTAATCATTTATTCAGAAAGTACTCAGGAAATTCAGGTGCAGTAGTTACATGTAGTAGTTCATATGTACACTGAATAGGGGATTATCTGTGAACAATGCATTTTATATTCGTAGACCCATCTATAGGGATTTTATATAAATCTCAATGATTTTGAAGAATATAAAAATATGTTTTTTGTACATTTAAGTTCTAAAGGATGGTTTCAGCTCTTTTACATTAACAATGTGGGCTACTTTTGTGTCAACTTGATTAGCCCACAGTTATACAAGGGGCCAGTGGCGGGTGGGGGACTGGGTATCTGGAACCCTGAAAGTACTGCATAGTAGTATTAATTCCTAAGCTGCATCAATTTTTTCAGATAATTCGGGAGAATATGCGGGTCATGGCGGCCATCTTTAATCTTTTTTCGTCAATTTAGAACCTTGTCACCCTGATAACTTCAAAGCCACTTATCCGATATACTCAATATTCAACATACTGCATAGTAGTACCTTAGTATTTCCTAGACTGCATCAGTTTTTCAGAAAGTTCGGGGAAATATCCGGGTCATGGCGGCCATCCTTATCCTTTTTTCGTGAAATTAGAACATTGTCACCAGGATAACTTCAAAGCTGCTTATTCAATACACTTAATATTCAATTGGCTGACACCAATATTAATTCCTAGACTGCAATTTTTCAGAAAGCTTGGGAAAATATCCGAGTCATGGCGGCCATCTTTAATATTTTGGGGTCAAAATAGCACTTTGTCAGCCATAAGCTGTTAGCCTCTGCCTCATAATATTACTTGATAATTACATGTACAAATTGATTATCTGGTGAAATTATAATTAATGTATAACTCTTTTTTGAAAAGTGCGAGGAGGAGATTTCTTGGGTGTTTTACCATATTAAACACTTACATCTATTAGGGCTACTAGAATTTGCTGTGGGCGACCAAAATTAGAATCTGAGGGGCCCACATGGCTACCAGAGTTTTTGTGGGTATATTGGCCCCTGTCAATATGATCATCTGATCTATTAATCAAAGTGCAACTGCTTTGTTTTATGATCCACCAAGCATACACTATAAAATAGCTCAGATACTAATTTATTATATCAATGCCAAGCTAATTTGATCGATGTCATTTGTAATGCCATAGAGATTGCACCAAGGACTAGTGATATCTAATGTTTTCTGGTCCATATGGCAAAGAGATTGGCCATAATATACTGCCTTATAAATATAATTTGCACTGATTCTCTTGCACAGTCAAAATAGCAGCAGCTGTCCAAGCACGGTAAGTATTTTACCATAAGTTTGACGTTTTTTTTAAATTTTAACTTAGATTTAATTTTTTTTATTGCAATAGTCCCTCCCACTAATGCACCCTCTAAACAACGGAACTCTTCAGGGCTTGACACTAACTGATTGGGGCGAAAACATTTTGGGCGTACTTGCCCCCTAATTTATCACTTGCCCGATTGGCACTGACATGAGTTGTCTGCTGTGACAGTCGCTCAAATTTAAAATCGTGCAAATTGAAGCTATTGCTAAGGGGGCCACTGTCTGTAATTTTTTACTTGCTGCCACCTAAAATTGGTTGCCCTGGACAATCGGTCAACTGTTAGTGTTGAGCCCTGCCCTTCTTTATATGCATGCGTAAGCACTAAAACATACCTCACTTATGCATGAACCTCTGTAACGCGTTATGCATGCAGCATTTCTTAGCTCGCATGAGAACTCCCCCCCAGATTGCGTGCCCACTTGTCACTGTAAAGTACCTTCTCCCAACCCTCACATAATACAGGGGCTCACCTTTCTTGCTACGTCATCTGGTCATCAGACACTGCAGAGATTGGATTATGTATACATGTATGTGTACAGGCACGGCATGCATAGTGCTACTCATACATATCAAACTGTTAAGTTGACACAATCTGAGTTAACTCGAGAAGTTGGTCTAATGCTGGCTTAATGTTGTACCACCAACTCCGAAGCTGGTATGACAATAGCCCAGCATTTGATCAATGTCTCATCCCATCTATTTCGCTGTGATGTCATGTAATGTAGACGGATCAACAGTGAATCAACAGAGGGTGAACGCGTATGCTGGGTAGGTCTTGGTAGGTTCCTTGTCTTTGACACATTCTCCATATTGAGACAGCATTGGGCCTATTCATTGTCAAGGATATGCACCGCATCGTTATGTCTGTATTTGCTGGAACAATCGTGATACACTGTCAGCTCTAGAAGCTCTATGTACACATGAGCACACCGCCTGCTAGCAAGGCAGCGTAGTCAGCATTCACACTTTTACGATGCTGGGCCAACCTCCAACCATTATTGGTTCAACACTGCTTGGGTAGTTCTACACAGCTGTACACATACACGCTGTACGTGGCCAGTCTTGTAACCACTCTTGTCCCTCAATACCGGCACCTTGCTGAGCATTCAGACAACCCTGGACAAGCTGTGGCTGAATTAACTGACCCCCCTTCATCCATTGATTTTCCCAGTGCATGTGATACACTGACCCTGAAACAATGTTCGTCTAATGTTGGCTGGCGTTGAAGACAATGGATCAACATTAAGACTTTACAGGTGACATTATGTTATCGCTTAGAAGTCATGTATGTTATGTACATGTTTGGCCTACATTATCATACCATAAAAAATATAAACATAAAGCTATTTGGTTATTATTAATTTTGTATCCCCCATTTATACATGCACCTCTCTCTTCGTTCAGAGACGGCATAAAGGGTGCATGCATAAGAGGGGGATTACTGTACTAATCATGAGTTGTAAGTGTTTTAAGCAGTTCTATTCTGATATAGTAATTTTGTGGTATGGCCATTGTCATCGTCAGTCAGCAAATTCAACTCCTAAATTATGTTATGAATGCCTTCGTTAGCAACAAGTATTCTCATTCTTATACCTGTGTATCCCAAATTTTAACAATTACAGGTCACAAAAAATGGCTTGTGGTTATATCACCTTTGCAGGACAGATAAAAATTAGCTCAAGGGCATTATTCTTTTCTTCGTAATGGCATCAGGCAAAAAAGTTGCTGTTTTTTACAAATGTAGTGTCCAATCGTAATGTTACATTTTTCACGAGGACTGATGGGGTTCCCAGTTTGTTGCACTATTATTGTATAAATATACATGTACTATTTGGGTGGGTGATCTTTTCTAATCTACAAAATCTAATTTTATCAGGTACAACAGATACAACCAAAAGCTGACGCATTGACATCACAGCCTCATGCAGGTAAATTGATTACAACAGCTATGTTTGCTAAATGTTGTGCGCTTGCATTGTCACATTGAATTTAAGTCACATTTACCAGTTTTTACATGCATGTTGTCAAAACATGCCTTTGTGCTGAGATCAGCCCATCCGCATGGTACAGTTAACCATAAAACATTAGCCTGAGGCTATTCAACCGATCTGTGGTACTAAAATTCAACAATGAATAACGTTAAGATTGAGTTGACAAAATTTGTGTGAATGATAAGTAGGCCAATCTATGTCAAACAAGTTATTTCAACCATTATTGAACTTGTCGAAAGCTGTTTATTAGCAATCAATTTTAGCAGGATACATGAAAAATTGGCTTAGTTATCGTGTATTCATGTAAGATTAAATCACATAAATCGACCATTATCAAACTTGTCTGAGAAATGGTTATTGGCGATATGGGGAACAAATTTGAGCAGGATGAATGGAAAACTTGTCAAGTTATCAAGTTACAAGGGGAAAGTAGTTATGTAAAATTGGATAAATTGGCTACATTTTTAGCTGCGACCTAGCAGCTCTATAAACGCCGTTGTCTGTCTGTCTGTCGTCTGTAACACTTCGTTTCCGGGCAATATAGTGAAAGTTTCTCGACCAATCAACTTCTTACCTGGCACTAGCACTCATGGGGGTTAGGGCCAGACCTGATTAGTTTTTCACGAAAATCGACCCATTATCGACCCTCTGGTGGCCAAAAAACATAAGAAAATCAGCCAAAATTGAGGTTTCCGGACGCTAATGTGAAAAGTTTTTGACCAATCAACTTCTTACCTGGCACCAACATTCATGGAGCTTGGGGCCAGACCTGATTAGTTTTTCACGAAAATCGGCCCATTATCGGCCCTCTTGTGGCCAAAAAACATAAGAAAATCAGCCAAAATTGACGGTTTCCAGAAGCTAATGTAGAAAGTTTTTGACTAAAGGACTTCTAACCTTACAATTGCATTTATGGGCATGATCTGCAAAGCTGATTAACTTTTTGAGGATATCGGGCCATTTTTGGAACTGATTTGTTTCTCAGGAAAATCGTCGCAGCTACCAAATCCCTCCGATTTGCACTTGTTTTGCCCTTATCAGACTTAACTCTCCAAAACAACTTGAAACAATACATGGCTTATATAGGTGCTCAGGGGCTGAGATTCCAATGAAACCATTTATTTTCAGCAACAACTAAAAAATGATGGCTTGTCAGCCATCTTGAATTCACAATTTCTGCAAATCTTACTTTGCTTCCTAATAACAAATTGAAAAGTGATTTATATATGATTTCCAAAATAAATGTGTGTGTCTTCACAGTTGTTAAAGGTTTATCTGGGAAGATTGCAGTTGATGAAGATGTGCTTTCCAATCGACACCATCAAGATGATGAAATCGAGGGTAAGTTGTTTAAATTAGCTTTTTGTTACCACAATCGGTCTCGAGCTTCATGGAATGATTGTGAACCTTGAATATTTTTTGATTCCGGGTGTGTATTACTGAGCACTCATCAGAGATGCATTTCGATGTCTTTTTGGCGGTGATATTTGTCAAAATAAATATCAATACAATAATCAGGCCTTACAACCAATTTCACAGTCTGGTTACTTCGAAGTGTGTACCTTTAATATTGTAACAAGAGCACACTCGATAATAGCCCCCTGCCAATGTATGATGCAATTTGAGATAACGAAATTTGTGTGAAGGATAAGCGATTTGCAAATTGTACTTTGCTTCCTAATAACAAATTGAAAAGTGATTTATATATGATTTCCAAAATAAATGTGTGTGTCTTCACAGTTGTTAAAGGTTTACCTGGGAAGATTGCAATTGATGAAGACATGCTTTCTAATCAACACCATCAAGAAGATGAAATCGAGGGTAAGTTGTTTAAATTAACTTTTTTGTTACCACAATTTGTCTCAAACTTCATGGGATGATTGTGAACCTTGAATATTTTTTGATTCCAGGTTTGTATTTACTGAACGCTCATTAGAGATTACTTTCAAATTCAATTTAGAGATACATATAAGATTGTCCTCGCTGATTAGACTTTGGAAAATCCATTTAAAAATATGGGTCAAGGCAGTCATTTAGAAACAAATTAGAATACAATTGGCCTTCTGATTGATTAATTATTTCTCAGCATCTGTCATTGTCCAGGAGCCAAGTCTAGTAAAGTTTTTTCGCTTGACTCCTTCTGCAGATCTCTAAAATGCCTTAGCTTCTTTCATCACAACGGTATGTTTGTCTAATTTTAAACATATACTGTATAATATTAATATCTTGTGATGGTTTGGAATCTGACTATGTTTTCTACATTAATATAATCATAAGCCATTTCATTTTAATTATGATATATTTGGCATTTATATTTAAAAAGGTATCATTATTTTCTGACCTCAATTATTTAACTGATCATTCCTGGAACAAATTTATAAGTAATTGATGGAAAAACTGTAGTATCGAATCAATTTTTTAAAATAAGGTAGATATGATAAAAACATAATAAAACAATTCTTTAAAAATATTGATGTTGTGTGTAAACTGTTAAAGGGACAACATAAGTTTTATTTGAACACATCTTAATAAGTAGAGTATATTTTGTTATAAATTTGTGGCTTGATGTAAACATTGAATTAGTATTATCATCAAAATAGACTTTTTTTTAAAGTTATTTTGAAAAGGTTTAAAGTAGGGTTACATAAAAATAACCTTACATTAAATCGAGGAATAGTATGCTCTCCCCCACTGTGTTAGCTAGCGACCCGTGCACCCCTCTTTTGAACTGATATAAAGTCAAATTGACGTGCAAAAATTGTCCAAATTACACTTTAGAAGAGTTAATGCGGGGGCAGTTATGCAAAAAAATTGGGGAGAAAGACAGGTAGTTTTCTAATCCTAGCTAAGACGGTGCTCTCCTCTATATATATATATCTTATTGGTACCATGTATACTCTTACTCAGTCATCTCCCCTCACAAAACTATCGCTACTCATTACTCTCAGACCAAGCTAGACATGATACACTAGGCCTAATCCATAGACTGTGGGCATTGTAATTGTTGAATGACAATACTGCATTTCAAGGTCGTTTTGGCGGTGATATTTGTTCAAATAAATATCAATAATACAATAATCAGGCCTTACAACCAATTTCAGTCTGGTTACTTCGAAGTGTGTACCTTTAATATTGTAACAAGAGCACACTCGATAATAGCCCCCTGCCAATGTATGATGCAATTTAAGATGGCAAAATTTGTGTGATTGATAAGTCGACCAATTTATGTCAAACAAGTCATTCTGGCCATTATTGAACTTGTCCAAAGCTGTTTATTAACAACCAATTTTAGCAGGATTCATGGAAAACTGGCTAAGTTATTGTGTACTCATGTAAGATCAAATCACATAAATCAACTTTGTCAAACTTGTCTGAGAAATGGTTATTGGCGATATGGGGAACAAATTTGAACAGGATGAATGGAAAACTTGTCAAGTTATCAAAATACAAGGTGAAAGTAGGTATGTAAAATTGGATAAATTGGTTATATTTTTTGCCTTTATCAGACTTAACTCTCCAAAACAACTTGAAACATTAGATGGCTTATATAGGTGTTCAGGGGCTGAGATTCCAATGAAACCATTTATATGACTAATAAATGATAGCATGGCACCCATCTTGAATTCACATTTTTTGCACTTTGCTACTTCATAACAAATTGATAAACTGAATTATGTAGGATTTCTAAAATAAATGTGTTTGTGTCTTCACAGTTGTTAAAGGTTTGCCTGGGAAAATTGCAGTTGATGAAGACGTGCTTTCTAATCAACACCATCAAGAAGATGAAATTGAGGGTAAGTTGTTTAAATTAGCTTTTTAGCTCATCCGGCCTTCAGGCCTTGATGAGCTTATGCCATCATGTTGCGTCTGTCCACCATTCACAAGAAATGCTTCTCCTCCCTCAATTCTTATCCGATTCCAATTTTGTTTAGTTTATTTGAATGAGCTTGTGCATGTGCATAGAACTGTCTCATGGATTTCAGGAATTTTAATTTGTAATCAACTTGCCCTAATTGACAGATTAAGGACGAGCTTCTGTGTCATTGACACTCTGGTTTTGTTACCACAATCAGTCTCAATCTTCTCGGAATGATTGTGAACATTCAGTATTCTTAGGTTCCGGATGTGTGTTTATTGAAGCTTTGATCACAGATTGCCTTCAAATTCAATTGAGAGATAGTTATAAGATTGTCCTCGCTGATTAGACGTCGGGAAAATCCATTGAAAATGGGTCAAGGCAGTCATTTAAAAACAAGTCAGAATTTGATAGGGCCTTTTTAGCCTGCCTTTTCGGGGAATAATTTGTCAGTCAGAAAATAGCAGTTGTCGCTATGCAAATTAAGCATTGCGTAGCACTTCCAAAATTTTGTGTAGCATTTTTCAACCACACATTTCATAATATTCTTCATTATAGTTTTTCATTTGTTTTTAAAAATGTATGTTTTAGTCTTTTTATACAACTAGGCCAAAAATTGTCCCTATTGACCCTGAAATTTTTATGGCAATTTCTTAAAAAAAATAATTATCAGCCATTTTTGTGTGTACAGCCCTTTTGGGTCAATGTGTACAGCCCTTTTGGGTCAATTTGGCATCTTTGTATTAACAGCCCTTCTGAGAATTTAAAAAAAAAAAATGAAATTGAATAATAGGTTCCCTACCTACCCTAATTTGGAGTGCCATGTAACTGGAATTAAAAAAAAGTTGAAAAAAAAATCATCGACCTGCCCTGTTTTGGAAAGCAGTGTTATTGGAAACAGAAGTATTTTTTCGCCCTATAGATGTTGCCAAATGATATCATCAGAAAAATTTATGTAATATGTTAAGGTCACGCTGCCTTATACTTGCTATTGCATGATGTGATTTTTTTGTTTTGAAATTAAATTAAAAAGAAATACAATCAGGAATATTTCAAAATTTAGTTCTCATTCATGGGTATAAAAATGTCACCAATAGAGCTGCATCTGTGGTTGAATAGTGATATAAACCCTCTTGCTCGACATCCAATTCAATGTTTGGACAATTTTAAATGGCATAGCCAGTAGCTTTATAGTCTAATGAGAAGACAGTGATGAAAAATCATATTTAGTCTATATATTTCCACAGCACTGTAGTGTCACGGTGCTATGCACACATAATATAGTCTAGGTCTGCAGCATGTATTACTACGGTACAAGCCCTACAGTCTGACGGCTGCTATACCGTCTTGCTGTATACGTGGCCGGATGTATTGTGCAGCACAGGCTGTTGCATGTAGGGCTGCTATAAATACACCAGCATAAGTGCTGGAGGTATAGGTATAGCCTAGCCACGTGGCGTCTGCGGCAGGACATCCAGGTCAGCCCATTGCATGTACTGTTTGTAAACACTCTGCGCGACTGCACAGGTGGGCGCTTGGTGCGGCCGTGTAGCATCACAATAAAGGGCGCTCTGATAAGTGCATCGCAACTACTGATATGTGTATTTGACCTTGTTGGTATGATAGTTTGAACTATTTAGTTTTGTAGCACATCAAAGATAAATAAAGGATATGCACAAGAATTTATTTTTATCATTTATATTGTTTTTTTTGTGGATTAAGGAGGATTCAAGCCGGTCCAATGTATCATACATTGGCCCATAATTTAACAACTATCAAGTCGTTATTTCAACAGATTGACCTGCTCACAACTTCATAATATTTAGATAGTGTATCGCATTGTTAAATAATCTATTTTCTGCTATTATAATGCACTGAAACCATTATGATGCTTTTGTATACTCTGAGGTATTTCTGTGCAAATGGGCAAAACAGTTCAGTTGCTTTTAGTCACCTCCCATATTAATATTATGTCTTTATGCTCATTACAGACTTGCCTGAGATGATGGAGTTTGAACAGGACGGGTTTGATGATGAAAGCAAAGGTAACTTGTGGAATAAAACTTCGCCCCATGTCTAGCCAGCAGTCCGTCCATTCATCAGTCCCTCCATCACACTCGTATTGTCCAACTGCTATCTTAAGAACAAATTTTAGGTTATCCCACGTCCGTAGGGGAAAGGGGATTCTATTTGTGCCAGGATTCTATCCAGCATCAGGCGTCATGTTTTCTTTGGTTCGGGAATAATATTTATACAATAGGGCAATAATTTCTTTTTCTATCAATACAAGTATCTCTAGTTAATATGTACATTAACTGAATAAGTAATATTAAAAAAAAATAATAATACATTTATGATATACATACAACATACTAAATGGTCTACCCTCTATAAATAAAGTTTATTATTATTTATTATTATTATTATTATTCTAATTAGGGCCTACTGTATAACCCAGTCAACACAATTCACTAACCCACTGTTGGTTCAATGATGGGCCACCGGGCAACTGCAATATGGCCTATTTTCGGCCATTATTAAGTCTCCACCCACTTTTTGGTGGTGGAGACTTATTGTTTTTGCTGAGTCCGCCCGCCGCCACTTGTTTCTGCTCTCACTCGAAAAACCCCTACTCGGATTATTTCCAAATATTTGCAGTATGCATACTGGCCCTGGGGAATTTGCCTGGTAATTTTTTTTTTTGCGTTTTCCAGTTTCTTCAGCAAAATCCAAGATGGCCGCCAAAATCCTATGGCGCACGCTAGAGCTTGAACCGCTTTATCGATTTGTTTCATGTTTGGTTGAAAGAAAAGACCTTACCCTGGCCTTGAGCTGAAAAGCTTTTGGTGTGATTCTGATAAAAAAAACTTTGATTTTTTTACTTTTCAGTATTTTAGCGTATATTTCTGTTTTGCTCATTTTGGACATCAGCAAAATTTGGTAATATAGCCATAAACCCCTACTCGGATTATTTCCAAATATTTGCGGTATGCATATTGGCCTGTAAAATTTTTTTAGCGTTTTTCAGCTATTTCAACAAAATCCAAGATGGCCGCCAAAATCCTATGTCGCTCTCTAGAGCTTTAACCGCTTTATGGATTTGTTTCATGTTTGATTTAAAGGAAAGCCCCTACTCTGCACATGTGCTGATTAGTTTTTGGTGTGATTCTGATAATAAAAACTTTAATTTTTTTAAGTTTCAGAATTTTAGCGGAAATTTCAGTTTTGTTCATATAGCTATACACCCCTGCTCGGATTAATTCTAAATATTTGCAGTATTTATATTGGCCCTAGGGAATTTGCCCGGTAATTTTTTTTTGCGTTTTTCAGCTTCTTCAACAAAACCAAGATGGCCGCCAAAATCCTATGTCACTCTCTAGAGCTTGAACTGCTTCATGGATTTGTTTCATGTTTGGTTCAAAGGAATAACACTACTCTGGCTGTGTGCTGATTATTTTTTTGTGTGATTATGATAATAAAAACTTATATTTTTTTACTTTTTAGGATTTAGCTGATATTTCAGTTTTGCTCATTTTGGCTATTATCAAAATTTGGTAATATGGTTATACAGCTCACATTTTATCTTTTGTTTATGCTCAATGGCCCTGAGAAAAAAGAGAACTGTTTTTCTTTTTTCATTTTTTCAACAAAATTCAAGATGGCCGACGAATCACATGGTACTCTGAAGAGCTTGAACTGCTTCACCGATTTGTTCCAAGGAACATCACATTTTCACGTGGTTTACATAAAAATTTGGTGACAGTACTGTATTTTTCTATAATTAATGTACTATGTGGGGCGGGTGGAGACGCAAGCTTTGCCCCTCAGGCAAATCTAGTTTACTTTAACATGCCTAATATATCTGGTAAATCATGATCGATAGCCAGACCACTACTATGAAACAAAATGTGAGCTTTCAGGGAGGGCCCTGCCCTGAAAAAAATCTTGATTGTATTCAAAATAGCAGACTTTCTGCCATTATAGGTACTAATATGCATAATATCTGACAAACCATGGTGGTTTTCTAGACCATTACTCTAAAACAGATAGTAGTGATTCTAGACTGACGTTTTGCTTCCACCATGAAGGTTGTGTTTTTGGTTGAGTTGGTTTGTTGTCTTTCCGACTTCCCGTCAGATTACTTGAGAAGTAAAAAAAAATACCTGAGGTGTGTGTCAAGCCAAGGAACAGCCTGTTAGTTTTTGGGGATGATCTGGAATAAATTCGGTTCTCACAGGTTTTCATGAAACTTTTATCACAGGTGTGTCTCTGGCCAAGGAAAAATCTATTAAATTGTGGAGATGATCCAGATTACGATCAAGATTCAAATTAAGATTTCGATGGAGGTTTGTCATCTCTGAGTGACTGTCTAGCTCTTGATCTTACTGCTGACC
Organism: Flabesymbios commensalis; assembly: GCA_964017125.1. NCBI lineage: Eukaryota > Metazoa > Annelida > Polychaeta > Terebellida > Flabelligeridae > Flabesymbios > Flabesymbios commensalis. Next base: position 59,578 of record CAXHKU010000812.1, on the reverse strand, counting down.
GGCTTGTTGCTCACTGCCCTCACTCATAAATGTTGTTTACTCGGGTGCTATATTAGACTTATCCTCTTAGACCTGCATGTATTATTGTTTTTAGCTCCCGCCGTCACGGAGGGAGCTATGGATTCCGCCTCCGTTTTCTTCTTTTGCTTATAACTTTGCGAGAAAATAAGCTAGGATAACAATTTTTGGTATGTGGGTAACTTCCAGATGGATAATGAACAGGGTAAAATATTTTTAATCTGAATTCAATACACAAGGTCACAGAGGAGAAAACATGATGTTACGGCGTTGGGCCGTTGGCCGTCCGTGAACATTTCGTTTCCGGAGCATATCTCTGAAAGTACTTGTCTGATTGTCTTCAAATTTTACACACAACACCCCTAGGGGGTCTAGTTGTGCCTTTTGTGGTATTTGAACTTTGACCTACTTCTGGTTCAGAACTATGACCTATTTAGATGTTTTGACGCGCACTTCGTTTCCGGAGCAGATCTCGAAAAGTACTGGGCCGATGACAGTCATATTGCACATACATGCTCTCTAAGGTCCCTAGTTGTGCCGTTTCAGGTTTTTGGACCTTGACCTTGAAGTTGACCCAGCACTTTGACCTAATTTATAACATCGGTAAATCCGACTAAAAGATTTCGCGGAATATCATGAAAACCGCTCAAGATAGCTACACCATTACTATAAAACAAATTGTGAGGTTTCAGGAGAGGATGCATCTTGAAAAATTTCAAGTCGATAAAATTAAAAATGGCCGCCTATCGGCCATTATTCACCTCGACAGGCCTGATATTGCGATATAACCATAAAACCGCTCAAGATAGCTACACCATTAATATCAAATAAATTGTAAGGTTTCAGGAGAGGATGCATCTTGAAAAATTTCAAGTTGATAAAATTCAAAATGGCCGCCTATGAGATTTCAGATGAGGATGCATCTTGAAAAAATTTGTCTTGATCTAATTTAAAATGGCCTATCGGCCATTATTTACTTTCACATGCCCAATATTTTGCAAACTGTTAGATGTTAGTCCATTACTATAAAACAAAATTTGAGGTTTCGGGGGAGGATGGACCCTAAGTTTTTAACTAATTTATATCGAATTCAAAATGACCGTAAATCAGCTATTAGTTACTTCGATTGGCCTGATATCGGGTAAACCGTGCCAGATAGGTAGACCATTACTGGGATACTGATTAGGATTATTAATTTCAATGAAGGTTTGCAATCCCAGACAGACTGTCTAGTTCTTATCTTACTCTTAGACTGGGCTTCTTAGACCTAGTTGTCTTGCATCTTGATTTTTGACCTAGCCTAGGACTACATTAATAACCCTACACAAAATTGCTTAAATCAAATTCTAATTCGGAGCGGGAGCTCCTGGACTTATATCTTATGACTTATGTCTTATGTCTTGTTTTGGTCTGAATTTAATGTTTCTATTTATCTTCAGATTCAAGTGAAATGGATGACAGCAGAGATGATCCCGACTTTGAATATGTGAAGGCATGTGAGGAAGAGGGTGACCTTGAATCTAGTTCAGAAGAAGAATTGCCAGTTCATAGTGTGCAAGAAAATAAGAGACCGAAAATGGAAAAAAACACTAAGGTCCACATTCACGATGGTACAAAGGCATCAACATCTAGGACTGTGCCACTCTTCACAGGCTTAACTAAATATGCTTTGCTTCATGATAATATGAGTAACCAGGAGGATTTAGTAGAACATGATGTGCACAATTTTGAAAACGGAGACAGTCTTCCCCATAAAGAATTGCCAGTTCATGGTGTGCAGGAAAATAAGAGACCGAAAATGGAAAAAAACACTGACGTCCACATTCACGATGGTACAAAGGCATCAACATCTAGGACTGTGCCACTCTTCACAGGCTTAACTAAATATGCTTTGCTTCCTGATAATATGAGTAACCAGGAGGATTTAGTAGAACATGATGTGCACAGTTTTGAAAACGGAGACAGTCTTCTCCAGAAAGATGGGCCAACACAACCTAATGTGAAGGAACCCATTATAATATCAAAAAAAGCTGCAAAAGATGGTTGTAAGAACAGATATGATAAATTCCATTATTGTTTATTTTGTGAGAAGAAGTTATCTAAAATTGCCAGGCATCTTTTATCTGTTCATAAATCACATCCTCGAGTACTGCCCATAAGCATGCTACCAAAAAGATCTAAAGAAAGAATTTGTATGTTACAAGAGCTTGAAAACATGGGAAATTTTACACACAATGTGAAAGTTCTCCAAAAAAAAGAAGGTGAACTTGTAATTTATCGAAGGCAATCACCAGCTCATAAATCACAACATGACTTAACAAATTATGTCCCATGTGAGATCTGCCTGAGGTTTCTTTTCAAAGGAAACTTATGGGCACATCGCCAAAAATGCAAAAAAATGACTGTCGCAGAGTCAACTGAGGATGATTATGATAACAGCGATGACAATGAGTGTGGAAATGAGGACTTAAAAGATATTGAGCCGAAAATGAGAAATGCTGTTCGTCAGGCCCGTACCTTGCTCAACAGTGCAGTAATGAGAAACGAAGACGACTATTTGTCAAAAATGGTTGTCCGGATGCAGCAGGATGATATAACAGAAATTGTAAGAACAGATCATGTCATTAGGCGATATGCTGGATTGCGCATGGCATCATTGGGGGCTGAGGAGGTGCAAAAAGTAAATGACGTTTATAGAGTCAGTCAAGGTGCACGGACTCTTGCCAGATTGGTGAAAGAGGCAAGGAAGAAAAAATGTCAAATGACAATGAATAAACTGCTGACTGTTGATCACTTTGATCTCATTGTGGAATGTGTCAAGACATTAACATATGAAAAAGAAAGACCATCCCTCACCTTAGGTAGATTCATGGGCAATCTTCTTGGACATGCACTGCAGAGCAAAAGGGGTATTGCCCTGAGAAACAGGGATGATAGAAGTTACGAAGAAACCAAGAAATTTCAGGAACTATTTGGTGAAGAGTGGAATTTAAGAGTAAACTCCTCTGCAGTGAAATTAATCAACAAAAAAAAGAGAAGTCAAGTTGAGACAATTCCGCTTACAGAAGACCTGAAAAATCTTACGAATTTCATCAAAGATAAACTGAGAGAAACAACAACAGATCTACAAAATTCACCTTCACAGGCAAACTGGAAGAATGTAGCAAAGTTCTCCCTTGTAAGATTACTTCTATTCAATAAGAGGAGGGTTTCAGAGGTAGCAGAGCTAAAAGTAGAAGATTTCTTGAACAGACCAATCTGGATGCAAGAGGAAGGCGAAATTGAGAAATCGCTATCAACAACAGATAGGCTACTGGCGTCAAGGTAAATTCTGAACATTGAATCTTACATTTTGTTGTTATTTTAATAGCCATCATATCAATGACAATATAACTCAATTTGTCTTAATATTGATGACATAGGTTTTGCTCTTGTCTTCTATCAGTCTGTCCCTCTCTGTGTCTATCCATCTGGGTGCATGTATGTGTTCATCGCCGCCGCCACTTGCTAATATAGCTTTGGCTTTTATTGAGAAAAAACATAAGATATAAATTTGATTTTCCAACTGGGGTCACCTCAAGCTCACTGAAATGTTGTTTGGGTTTATTTTGTCACGTCATTTAGGCATATCTATGAGATGTACAGTTACTTTGTGCGATATGAGTGAGAAATGTGTATAATATCATGTTTAATTTGGCACACTGAAGAATGTCAGTATCTTTAAAAATAGGACTGGGCTTGAAATTGGACTAAATTTCCACTTGTCCGTCGGACATTTAGCTAAAAAATCGACTAGTCCTTCCCAAAAATATAACTTCCTAATAATTGTCAAGCAGGGGCACTCGTCCAGTATGACAAGCTCATTGAAACTTAACTCGTCCTTCCCAGATTGTTGGTTGTCTCGGACCATCGGACAGGGCCAATTTCGAGCCCTGTAAGACTCTCCTCTTTGTATAGTGCTTTTAAGTGTGGCCCAGCATCTGAGCCTTTGCCCTGCCACTGACCAAGCTGTTCTCCCCTGACCGTGCGAATTAGCGCCTAAAACAGTCTCATAAACCATATTTTTCACTATTTCAATTTTGGGTGATTTTCTCGATAAACATTTTGCAGTTTTTTATTCCATCCTCTATGGTTATTTCAAAATATAGTGAAAATAGTGAAAATGCTATTAGAAAATGTTAGAGTCTACTTTATTTCATCGTAGGTCATCACATGCTGCAGTGATAAAATCACTAAATGTAGTAAAATAAAAAAATCGCTAAAACATGAGCCTTTACTGCAGCTGATTTCTAAGTGAGTTATAGGGGCTTACTGACCTGGTTTTGGAACATCAACGTGTGGTTTGTGCACTGTGGGCTTCGTGTCTCAACTAACATGAGGCATTGATCCAATGTCTGTCTAATGTTGGCCCATCCTCTCGGCCCTGGCCAAATGTTAGACCAATTCGGTTCAACGTCTCTTGTTGTTTGATGTTGGTCTGATGTAACATTATATCGGCCCATAATTTACCCACTATTACATACACATTGTACACAGATTTACTATTTCTTATCACTTTATATTATGGCGTATCGCGTTGTGGACATAATTTTTGTGCATTTATAAAGCCTTTAATAAAATAGGAATGACGTTTTGAACATTTCAGGTTATTTCTGTCAAAATAAACAAAACAGTTATGCATCTTTAACCAAGTAATGCCTACAACACAGATTGGCAGCAGACATGTGATCTATTATATGCAATCTATTACTATATTACAGTTACTATTACTTTGAAATTCTTCTCTTACTATTACAGTCTTTGAGTTATATTACTATTGCTACTAGCTTTGACCTGTGCTCCGCACAAACAAAGCTAGTATGTAGGTACCACAGGCATAATTGGAACACTGCACCCTGAACAAAAATGACATGAATATACTCATGACTCATGCATAATTAAAAAAGAACATTAAGGCTTTAGTGTATGGATGTAAGAGTATGACATCGGCTTAGAATTAATAAACTAATTATATTCGTTTTACAATGACACCTCCACAAAACTAACCTGGAGAACAGTTGATTTTAATACAATCACACATGTTTTTTTGAAAACAGGGAATAAAAATATAGACATGGACAATGTATAAGGAACTGAATAAATGCTGGCCAGCGCCGGCGACAGTGGACCAGCATTGAGCGGATGTTGTGTTAGTGTATTACTGACTTGTAGTGGACACAGAAATCATGTAAAATTGTGTCATCATCGAATAAAAGCCAAATTACGGCACGAAAAAAAATTATCATTACAACCATGTCAGAATGTCAAAGATTTGCGTGAGGTATATAGTGGGTGGCCGGAAATAGCGATTTGGTCAGGGGGTTCGTTAAACGACCCAAAAAGCCTGAAAATCCTTATTCTAGTATAGTATAGATTACCATCTATTACTACATGTATTACTATTACAATAACTTACATGCTATACTCCTATCATTTATTTTTTATATACATTTTATAATAACAAACATCAGATCATATACATTTCGAGAGTATTTATTAATACAAATTAATAATATTTGTATATTATACATGTATAATTAGCATTTGTTTAGATATCCTGCTATCTAGACATTACGTTATTACGGTTAACAACGTTATTAACACTGTGCATAAATATTAGTAGTAGGCCTATCTACGGATCCAGTTATCCAGGATATTATTAGTCAGACGATAAAATGCTTATTTTATGATCGCTAAAAATTGTGCGATAAAATATTTAATGGTTCTTCCTAGAAATGATATGTTTGTATTTAATAACATGTTTAATTTTTTTGGCGTAGTCAAATGTGGTTTCTTAGACGGTTAGACCGTCAAGGTTAATTATGTTTTGTCAATCGTCAATTATCACCGTCATAACACGGTCTGTACACCATACATTTGCCTTGACCATCAGAGCCAAAAGATCAAAGGTGTTTGATCTTTGATACTGTTTAGGCATTAGGATTTGAAGTCGCTTTATTGACCATCTAATGCGGTAATTAAATTGCGTTTTTCTTCACGCTTTAAGCTATATAAACAAATATAATGGCGGCAACTGACACGCCTCCCACCCGCCCTCTGCAATGTTTTTCCAGTACAACCACATCGTCTGTTTGTAAAGTGCATATAACATGTACTCTGTGGGTGTCGAAAAAACTAATACAAATTATCATGTTATATAGAATTACGCATTTGTACTGATAAATGATTGACAAAATATCAATATACAATAAATGTATTTTCTGAGATTTATGGCATAAGTTAAATTGATGTGAATAATCAAGCGAAAATAGAATAGAGTAATATAAAAGTAATAGACTATTATCTATTACTTGATCATCTATTACTATTTCTATTACTTTTTTTTTTTTCAATCTATTACTATTACAGTGAAACTGCCCCTGTTACCTATTACTATTACCCCATCCCTGATTGGCAGAGTGTCACTCTGCCACCATGCTGCATGGTGCTTCATGACATCACAACGCACCATGCTTGGTGAACATGTACTTGCGGACTGATCTGTATGTATACATGTGTGGCAATACTTCACATGTGTATATTGCACTTTAGGGTGATATACGAATTTCCCTTTGTTGTTGACTGCCTGCTGATTGGTCAGCCATGACATTTTAAAAACCATGACATAGCTATCTGCACCCTGCATAATCGCTAATCAAATCTATCTGATACAGCAGCTGGCTACTTCGGAGTAGTGTAATCACTGTTGTGGAGTAAATCTGTTTGTAGAATATCTGTTTATTGTTACATGTACATATAATGTTAGTGTGCACCATGAGCATTTTTTTGACATGATTGATGAAATTATTCCTCAGTGCTTTCATTTTATTTTTGCAGAATGGACATGGTGATTGTTGGAGGCAAGTCCAAGAAAAACATAGATGCTTATATTTTGTTGCCACCGGAGACAAAGGCTGCCCTCTTACTTCTTATTGAAAAGAGGGCATCAATAGGAATTCCAACTGCAAACCCGTATGTGTTCGCAAGATGTAATAGTCTGACACCTCTGTCAGGGGGGGTGATGTTGGCAGAAGTGGTGGCTTTGTGTGACAATTTGAAAAAGCCAGAGAAAATCACGTCAAGAACTCTGAGGAAATATGTGGCAACCGTCTCACAGGTATTTACTGAATTTAACTTTTAATGCGATGCGCCTGAGCAAAACAATTGTTTATTTCATGCAACCCGATCGACCCTATCTTTTAGTCATCCGATCCTAACAATTTTATTTTAATAAAAAAATAATAAATTTGTGCACATTTTTAAAGTGTTTTCTCAGTTCTGCCATTTCTACCATCCAAATAAAAGTGTTGTGTACTTTAATTCATGCCAATACTGGGTTGGTCAGCAGATGTGAAACCAACATAACAAAATGAATTCCCTGATCAGAAAAAGAATCCCTACATATTCTATTTTTTCAGCCGTTTAAAGGAAACAAGCTATTTTTTAGGCCTTATTAGACAGTCTGAAAATGTATTTACTGTTTTATTAAATTATTCCACTGATTATAAATTTTTAGTGGTAGTTCTTTTATTGCAGATTACAGGTGAACATCGTTATAACTCGACCGTTGGCTCCAATAAGTCAAATCATGCTATAAGTGAATCGTGTTATACAAGATAGAGTCGATAATACAATGATCTCATAATGGCCATATTTGCATGTTTTTGAGACGTATTTAAGCTACATTGTATGTTAATTGATTATAGATAATATTTCTTTATTAAAATACTGGTATTAAAAATAACTGATAAAACAAAAAGGGAACAATTATTCATTACTGCTGAATAAGACAAACGGTTACATGGGTGTTTATAGTAACAGGTGGGTTATCTGGTTATGACCACACTGTAGGATGTACACTGTCTCTGTCTATGTCGCCAGACCACCCCAGCAAACACGACACATTGAACCATTGTTGCTTTAATGGTAGGCCACTGTCTGCGATGCTTGCCCAACATTAAACCAACATTGCTTCAATGTGTCATCTTTGCCCAGTCACTGATATTGTATGGCCACTTCCATGTGTGAATAAACTGACAGGCATGGATGGCTCATTAAGGCAGGGTAAAGTCTTAAAGTGACAGGGGGATCAGTTATGTCATGATATCAGGTTATGTCACAATGCGATGTTGATTTTATGTTGGCCTACTGTATGCGAAGCTGGCCCCAAATTAGGCCAACACTGGTTTAATGCCTCGTGTTTAAAGCGGACACTGTATGAGTACGACAAGTGCAAGATATTTACCGTAAGCACATGTTGGATCAGGGCTGGGCCAACGTCTAAGATGTCGGTCCAACACTGAACCAGTATAGCACAAACTTTTAGGATTTGTCAGACAGATCTTTGTCTCGACACTGTGTCATGTCTGGTGACCCTGTGGATGCTAGTTGATAATATAATAATATATTTGAGTGATGTACAGTGTATCATTATCCGGCATCATAATCTTTTCTATGCCTGGTTATATTAAACTGCACCTAGGGCTTGAAATTGTTTTTAAAATATGATATTTCAGTAGCTAAATTTCTGCTCATTAGCCGGCAATAAGACAGTAGTCGAATGACGCCTCACTGACCGGTAATGTCTGGGCGACGCCACAAGGGTTACCTGTAACGAATGTCATATGCATTTTGGGCTCTGGTAATTACGCATGATGTGATGTACTACTGTTTTCTTTATCCCGCTTCATGTCGTACCCATGCGCTATTCAGTCATATAGTTACAGCAATATGTTTGAATTATAATGCTATCTTTGTTTATTATATTTATAGCACGATTTTTCTAACAGTAAATTAGTTTAAAATAATTGTATGTGCTATAATGGAGAACTGTTGTGTGTACGCCGTGACAAGCACGCTTGTTAGCGTTATCACATATTCAGCTGCAATAAGTCGCCGAGGAAATCTCGCTCCCTGTTTTAATAAATTGTGTAGGCCTGTGTACAGCTGGATTTTATAACACAATTTTTTTGAAAAGAACCCAAAAAAGGGGTCCCAAATTTTAAGGTCCATGACCTTATGTTTGCCTGTATTTGTTGGAGGAATCACAGCTAAATTATTTCCGCAAAATCGCGGTATAGAGTACATGAAGCCAGCATCCAGATTACATTAATAAAAAACATAATGATTATCCAATATCTTTCTACAAAATACATATGTCAATTTTAGCCCTCAGCCATTCATTAAAAGGTAATGTTTTGGTGTAGCGTATATGTCTATTAAGCTCACCATCCATTAATTTTATATTATCAGTGTGATGGCAGTAAAATTGCTGGATTAATTAACATGATAACCCTTCCCCAGCTAGAGAGGGGCTCTTCTGTGTTCAAACAGTTTCTACTGCCACCGCAATTTGGTCTGTTCTGCGCAGCTATTTGGTTGACTACTGTGGCCCTTGTGGTAGCGACATAATGATATTTGTCTTAAAGATTGTCTTCTTTCCACGTTTTTATTCCCGCGATATGCCCTGCAAAATTTCAACTTGACCAAATTCCAAATGGCCATAATTAACTTTAGTATGCTATTGCAATTGAAGTTTGCATATGCTTTAGTATGAGGTGGAAATGGAGATGGACACATGTATGTTTAGAGGAAAATATTCCCGGTAATCACATGTAACACAATACTTGTGATACTTATAGGTGTTGGACATGACCCCTAAAGAGACAGAAATGTTAGCCCGCCACCTTGGACATGATGTTGCCACGCACAAGGAATGGTACAGACTAGCACATTCTACGATTGAACTGACAAAAGTAAGTGCTGTTATTATTAAGGCTCCCCCCCCTACCAGGGGGAGGCTTTTAGTTTTTGTACGGTTTCGTCCGCCGGCGCGCATGGACACCGCCTCTCATCCATGTCACCCTGATAAATACAAAACCGCTTTTTCAATTCATTTGGTGTTCAACATACTGGATGCAAGAATTATTACCTAGGCTACATCAATTTTTCAAAAAGTTCGGGAAAATATGCGGCCATCTTTAACCTTTTTTTGTCTAATTAGGACCTTGTCACCCTGATATCTACCAAACCACTTTTTCGATTCTTTTTGTGTTCAACATACTGGATGCAAATATTAATTCCTAGGCTGCATCAATTTTTCAGAAAGTTTGCGAAAATATTCGGGTCACGGCGGCCATCTTTAATCTTTTTTCATCATATTTGGACCTTGTCACCCTGATAACTTCAAAGCCACTTATCCAATATACTCAAAATTCAACTTACTGCATAGTAGTAATAACTTCTAGCCTGCATCAATTTTTCAGAAAGTTCGGAAGAATATCCGGGTCATGACGGCCATCTTTAATCTTTTTTCGTCAAATTAGAACCTTGTCACCCTGATAACTTCAAAGCTGCTTATCCGATATACCCAATATTCAAAATACAGCATAGTAGTATTAATTCCTAGCCTGCATCAATTTTTCAGAAACTTCGGAAGAATATCCGGGTCACTTTAATCTTTTTTCGTCAAATTAGGACCTTGTCACCCTGATATCTACAAAACCGCTTTTTCGATTCACTTTGTGTTCAGCATACTGGATGCAACTATTAATTCCTAGGCTGCATCAATTTTTAAGAAAGTTTGGGGAAATATTCTGGTCATGGTGGCCATCTTTAATCTTTTTTCGTCAAATTAGGAACTTGTCACCCTGATAACTTCAAAGCCGCTCATCCGATATACTCAATATTCAAAATACTGCATAGTAGTGATCCTAGCCTGCATCAATTTTTCAGAAAGTTCAAGAAAATATTTGGGTTATAGCGGCCATCTTTAATCTTTTTTCTTCAATTTAGGACCTTGTCACCCTGATAACTTCAAAGCCACTCATCCGATATACTCAATATTCAACTTACTGCATAGTAGTAATAACTTCTAGCCTGCATCAATTTTTCAGAAAGTTCGGAAGAATATCCGGGTCATGACGGCCATCTTTAGTCTTTTTTTGTCAAATTAGAACCTTATCACCCTAGCCTAAAGCTGCTAGCCTCTGCCTCATAATATTACTTGATAATTACATGTACAAATTGATTATCTGCAAAAATTTTAAATAATGTATAACTCTTATTTGAAAAGTGGGAGGGGGGGGCCTTCTTGGGTGTTTACATTGTAAACACTTACATCTAGATTCAGTTCATATTATTAAAATGTATTCATACAATTTGTAATTTTAGTACTGTATAACTTACATCACAATAGTAAGTTTTTTGTGTATGTACGAACAAAATTAGCCATGTCAACATACTATAAAACAAATTACAACAAAATAAAACAAAACAAAAAACTATAACAAGGAGAAATTTATTCAGTATCACATAACAATACTACGCAATTCTGCCCATTTACTAAACAAAATTTTAATTGATTAGAAATAATTTTTACATCAATAATGTGAATGGGAAATTATGCCAAGGAATAAAGAAAACAATATATCACACTCAGCACAGTTTCATCCTGTTGACTGCATCAAATATATACTGGGTATGTATAAGAGAAAATGGTGAGTTTTAAGTTCTCCCCTTACTTTCGAGCCCTGAAGGTGACACTCGATGATATTCATACATTTTGTTTGGGCAGGTTTGTCAACTGCTGTTTGCAGTGGAAAATGGAGTGGTCAACCAGTGGAAAGATAGAAATCTAGCGGATATAGATATTGGAGGTATGAGAGTTTCGATTATCAGTTAAAGAGTAGTTATTTTCATACTTTTTTAGTCAGCCTTTTATGCCCTAGTTAAGGATGAGCTTCTGTGTCATTGACACTCTGGTTTTATCTTGCGTGCACGATACCTTGGCCAGTTTTTCATGTATTCTGCTCATTTAATTCTCCATGCTACTAATAACCAGTTTTTAAAAAATTTGACAATGCCTTAAATTAATTTTAACTGGCTGATTTTTGTCCCTCTTTTTCCTTTGCGAGATCAGGTGCCAGTTTTCCATGTACCCTGCATTACGTTTTTTATCCATGTTGCTAATAACCCAATCTAGGACAAGTTGTTTATAATAGAAAACAAATTAATGGTTGATTTATCCCATTTTACTCACTAATTTTACCTTGCAGGCACTATAACTTGGTCAGTTTCCCATGTATCCAGCTCATTGTTGTTCTCCATGTTGCTAATAACCAGTTTTCGAACAGGTCTGGAATATTGATCCAAGTTAGAATTTTTGTCTTTATTTTGATTACAGACTTGCCTGAGATAGAGGAGCAGGATGGATTTGATGATGAAATCGAAGGTAACTTGTAGAATTAACCCTAAAGCGACAAGTTATATTTTAGAAATTTACACTCGCTTGAAGTTGTTTCACTAATTAAGTAGCCCTTGCCTAGACGGGCTGCTTACTGTATTCCACACAGTCCACCGCCGCAGTTATTATGTCTCCCCTCTATACACATAGGTGGGGAGATGTTGCCTTACCTCTGTCAGCTCAGTGCTGTCTGTAAGTCTGTGTGTCCCATTCATTTCTATCCAGCACTTTCTATCGTGCAGGCGGTCAAACACGAGACGCTGAGCCAACATTAGCCCAGTATTGGGTTACCGTGTCGAGTTTGGGGCCACGCTGAAAGTGGGCCAACGTCACAGAGGCAGGCCAACATTAACCCAGCTTTGGTTCAAAGCATCGTGCAGGTATCGTCAGCATGAAGTACTGACTAGGGCTGAATGGGTATTATTACTGGCCAGCACAGTGACGCTGTCCCAACATTTAACAGACATTGGGTCGGTGTCGGCTTGTACCCGCCGCCAGCAGTAAGCACTACCAGCAGACTAGCTGCTATTGAACTCAGGCCAGCAAACATGAGGTGTTGGACCAGTGCTGGTTTGATGCTAGGCCAGTGTTGCAGACGGTGGGTCAGCATAGGACCAGCATTAGTTCAATGTCTCGTTTGCAGGGAATGTTGACACATCGCACATTGGCGTGGTTTTAAAACGGAATAATTAATTCCGCTAAATACATAGTCTCTACTGTCCACAGGAGCCATTTAATAACATTAATTTCAGCAGCCCTTTACACTACATCTATTAGCTATCAACCTTTATTGTTATGCTGCTGGAGGGGAGACATCTCAGTTTTTTGTTTACAAAAACTAGACCCTTCTAGTTTGTTTTCAAGATAGCTACTAATCTATTAACTTCTGCTTCCTCATACTTCACATAGCCATCACATGCCACTGGGGAATTATTTTTGGTGACATTTTGATCCCTATCAACCCTTTAATTACTGTGGCCACTAACGAAGAAATGTTTGCTAGCACGTTTCAGAAGAAAGTTTCCATCAGATCTTCTGTTTATTTGGCAAATATATCCCGCTATGTCAGCCAATGACCTGATTAACTTTTGGGAGCAAGCAATTGCAAAGTGGCCATTTTTAGCTCCCGCCGTCACCGTAGGTGAGACGGAGGGAGCTATGGATTCTACCTCCGTTTTTTTTGGCCTCTTCTTTTGCCTATAACTTTGTAAGAAAATAAGCTAGGATAACAATTTTTGGTATGTGGGTTACTTCCAGGTGGCTAATAAACAGGTTAAAATATTTTTAATCTGAATTCAATACGCAAGGTTGCAGAGGAGAAAATGATGATGTGACGGCGTTGGGCCGTTGGGCCGTCCGTAAACAATTCGTTTCCGGAGCATATCTCTGAAAGTACTTGTCCGATTGTCTTTAAATTTTACACACAACACCCCTAGGGGGTCTAGTTGTGCCTTTTGGGGTATTTGAACTTTGACCTACTTCTGGTTCAGAACTATGACTTATTTAGACGTTTAGACGAGCATTTCGTTTCCGGAGCAGATCTCGAGAAGTACTGGGCCGATGACAGTCATATTGCACATACATGTTCTCTAAGGTCCCTAGTTGTGCCTTTTCAGGTTTTTGGACCTTGACCTTGAAGTTGACCCAGCACTTTGACCTAATTTATAACATAGGTAAATCCGACTGAAAGATTTTGCGGAATATCATGAAAACCGCTCAAGATAGCTACACCATTACTATAAAACAAATTGTGAGGTTTCAGGAGAGGATGCATCTTGAACAATTTTCAAGTTGATAAAATTAAAAATGGCCGCCTATCGGCCATTATTCACCTCGACAGGCCTGATATCGCGGAATATCATGAAAACCGCTCAAGATAGCTACACCATTAATATCAAATAAATTGTAAGGTTTCAGGAGAGGATGCATCTTGAAAAAATTGAAGTTGATAAAATTCAAAATGGCCGCCTATCAGCCATTATTCACTTCGGCAGGCCTGATATTGTGGAATATCATGAAAACCGCTCAAGATATCTACACCATTACTATAAAACAAATTGTAAGGCTTCAGGAGAGGATGCATTTTGAAAAAATTCAACTCGTCCAAGTTCAAAATGGCCGCCAATCGGCCATTATTCACTTTCACATGGCCGTTATTTGGTAAACCGTGCTAGATGGCTAGACCATTGCTATAAAACAAAATGTGTGATTTCAGGAGAGGATGCATCTTGAAAAAATTCGACTCGATAAAATTCAAAATGGCCGCTTATCGGCCATTATTCACTTTCACATGGCCGTTATTTGGTCAACCGTGCTAGATGGCTAGACCATTACTGTAAAACAAAATGTGAGATTTCAGATAAGGATGCATCTTAAAAAAAATTGACTTGATCAAATTTAAAATGGCCGCCTTTTCGGCCATTATTCATTTTCACATGACTGATATTTGGTAAACCGTGCTAGATGGCTAGACCATTACCTGATTACTATAAAACACAGTGTGAGTTTTCGGGGGAAGATGCACCCTGAAAATTTTTAACTTACGAATTCAAAATGGCCGACAATCAGCAATTATTTACCTCGATAGGCCTGATATCAGGTAAACCGTGCTAGATAGCTAGACCATTACTATAAAACAAAATGTGACGTTTCGAGAGAGGATGCCTTTTAAAAACTTTTGACTCAATTGAATTCAAAATGGCCGCCTATCGGCCACTATTTACTTTCACATTGCTAATATTTGGTAAACCATGTTAGATAGCTGGACCATTACTATAAAACAAAATGTGAGATTACAAGAGAGGATGCATCTTGAAAAAAATTGACTCGATCAAATTCAAAATGGCCGCCTATCGGCCATTATTCACTTTCACATAGCCGGTTTTTGGTAACCGTACTAGATGGCTAGACCATTACTATAAAACAAAATGTGAGATTTTAGGAGAGGATGCATCTTGAAAAATTTTGACTTGATCAAATTTAAAATGGCCTCCTATCGACCATTATTCACTTTCACATGGGCGATATTTGGTAAACCGTGCTAGATGGCTAGACCATTACTATAGAATGAAATGTGAGATTTCAGCTGAGGATGCATCTTGGAAAATTTTGACTTGATCAAATTCAAAATAGCCCCCTTTAGGCCATTATTCACTTTCACATGGCCAATATTTGCTAAACCGTGCTAGATAGCTAGATGATTACTATAGAATGAAATGTGAGATTTCAGCTGAGGATGCATCTTGAAAAATTCTGACTCGATCAAATTCAAAATGGCCCCCTATCGGCCATTATTTACTTTCACATGCCCAATATTTTGCAAACTGTGTTAGATGTTAGTCCATTACTATAAAACAAAATTTGAGGTTTCGGGGGAGAATGCACCCTTAGTTTTTAACTAATTTATATCTAATTCAAAATGACCGTAAATCAGCTATAAGTTAACTCGATTGGCCTGATATCGGGTAAACCGTGCCAGATAGGTAGACCATTACTGGGATACTGATTACGATCATTCATTTCAATGGAGGTTTGCAATCTCTGACAGACTGTCTAGTTCTTATCTTACTCTTAGACTGGGCTTCTTAGACCTAGTTGTCTTGCGGCTTGATTTTTGACCTAGACTAGGACTACATTAATAACCCTATACAAAATTGCTTAAATCAAATTCTAATTCGGAGCGGGAGATCCTGGACTTATGTAGTCTTGTTAATTTTAGTCATTTTGTGTAATTTTGAAACCTAAAACAAAAGCAAAATAGCTGGACTATGAATATAAAACAAAATGTAAAGACTCACACAAGGATAACCCATGACAAATTTCGCAGAGATAAAATCCAAAATGGCCGACTGGCCATCACTGAATTCAATACGCAAGGTCACAGAAGAGATTGAATGATGTTACGGCATTGGGCTGTCCGAGAACATTTAGTTTCAATAGAATATCTTAGGATCTTCTTGTCAGATTGGGGGTCTAGTTGTGCATTTTGGGGTATATGAATTGTAACCCACATTGGACTTCTGGTTCAGTACTATGACCTATTTAGATGTTTTGACATAAACTTTCTTCCCTGATCAGATCTCAAAAACTACTGTGGATTACAGTCATATACATGATCTCTGAGGTCCCCAGTTATGGTTTGTGTACCTTGACCTTATTGTTGCCCATGAACTCTGTCCTAATTTATAACATCAATATATCCTATTAAACTATTTTGTGGGAATATCATGAAAACCGCTCAAAATAGCTACGCTATTGCTATAAAACAGAATCTGAGGTTTCAATAAGGAATGCATCCTAAAATTCAGAATGGCCGATATTTGGTAAAGCATGCTAGCTGGCTAGACCATTACTATAAAACAAAATATGAGGTTTCTGGGGAGGATGCACCCTGAACATTTTAAACTTGATTGAATACAAAATGGCCGCCTATCTTGACATCATTTAATTCCATATGCCCGATATTTGGTAAGCCGTGCTAGATGGCTGAACCATTACTATAAAGCCAAATGTGAGATTTCAAGAGAGTATGCACCTTGAAAAATGTAACTTGTTTTCAATTAAAATGGCGGACTATCAGCTATTATTTGTACTTAAAAATGCCTTGTATTTGGTAAGCTGTGCTATAGATAGCTGGACCATTACTAGAAAACATAATATGAAGTTTTAGGGGAGAATGCACCCTGAAAAATTTCAACTTGATAAAATTCAAAATGGCCAACTTTCGGCAATTATTTACTTTAACATGCCTTATATTTGGTAAGCCATGCTAGATAGTCAGACCACTACTATGAAGCAAAATGTGAGGTTTCAGGAAGGGATATGCCCTGACCTAAAAATGAAGACATGGCACTCATCTTGAATTCACAATTTCTGCAGAACATAATTGAAAACTGATTTATATAGGTTTTCTAAAATAAATGTGTGTGTGCCTTTACAGGTGTTGAAGGCTTGCCTGGTGCACTTGCAGTTAAGGAAGACGTGCTTCCTAATCAACACTATCAAGAAGATGAAAACGAAGGTAAGTTTTTAAAATTCGCTCTTTTTGTCAATACAATCAGTCTTAAACTTCTTGGAATGGGTGTGAACTTGTGTATTTTTGGTTCCGGGTGTGTGTTTACTGAAGCACTAATCAGATAGCCTTAAAATTCAATTTTGAGATACATAGAAGACTGTCCTCACTGATTAGACTTCGGGAAAATCCATTAAAAAATTAGGGTCAAGGCAGTCATTTAAAAATAAATCAGAATATAATAGGGTATTTTTATTGTTTCCGGAGCTGATCTCTGCAACCCATGGAGATATTTCTTTCATATTGCACACACACACATCCCTTAGGGGGTCTAGATGTGCCTTTTGGGGTTTATGAACGTTCATCTAATCAAATGGCAGACCATCGGTCATTATCAACTTGATTATGCCTGATATCTTTCATTATTGCACACACACACCCATCAGGGTGTGTAGATGTGCCTTTGAGGTTTAAAAAATATGACCTACTTAGAAGAGGTGTTGTGTGTAAAATTTGAAGGAAGTGTCTAGTTATTTTATATTTTCATTTTTTTCATTTGATATTTTTATAGCTGCAGGAGATACTGATGAAAACACGTTTAGTGAACCACAAGAATGTGATGAAGCAATAGGTAAATATTATAGTTTTTTATCCCCTGCCCACAAAGTAAGGGGGGGATATTGTCATCACCATGTCTGGCCATGCGTCCGTGTTTCGTTTCCGGACGATATCTCGGAAACCATTAGCCGGATTGTTTTCATATGAAATACACACATCCTGTAGGGGGTGTAGATGTGCCTTTTGGGGTTATGAACTTTGATCTAATTTTTAGCTCCCGCCGTCACCATAGGTGAGACGGAGAGAGCTATGGATTTCGCCTCCGTCCTGGTTTTTACCTCCTCTTTTGCCTATAACTTTGTAAGAAAATAAGCTAGGATAACAATTTTTGGTATGTGGGTTACTTCCAGGTGGATAATGGACAGGTTGAAATATTTTAAATCTGAATTCAATACGCAAGGTCGCAGAGGAGAAAATGATGATGTTAAGGCATTGGGCCGTCCGTGAACATTTCGTTTCCGGAGCATATCTCTGAAAGTACTTGTCCGATTGTCTTTAAATTTTACACACAACACCCCTAGGGGGTCTAGTTGTGCCTTCTGTGATACCGTTATTTGAACTTTGACCTACTTTTGGTTCAGAACTATGACCTATTTAGACGTTTTGACGCACACTTCGTTTCCGGAGCAGATCTCGAAAAGTACTGGGCCGATTACAGTCATATTGCACATACATGCTCTTTAGCGTCCCTAGTTGTGGCTTTTCAGGTTTTTGGACCTTGACCTTAAAGTTGACCCAGCACTTTGACCTAATTTATAACATCTGTAAATTCAACTGAAATATTTCGCGGAATATCATGAAAACCACTCAAGATAGCTACACCATTACTATAAAACAAATTGTAATGTTTCAGGAGAGGATACATTTGAAAAATTTCAAATCGATAAAATTCAAAATGGCCGCCTATCGGCCGTTATTCACCTCGACAGGCCTAATATTGCGGGATGTTATGAAAACCGCTCAAGAAAGCTACATCATTACTATAAAACATATTGTAAGGTTTCAGGAGAGGATGCATTTTGAAATATTTCAACTTTTATCAAATTTAAAATGGCCACCTATCGGCCATTATTCACCTCGCCAGGCCTAATATTGGGTAAACCGTGCTAGATAGCTAAACCATTACCATAAAACAAAATGTGAGATTTCAGGAGAGGATGCATCTTGAAAAAATTCGGCTTGACCAAATTCAAAATGGCCGCCTTTCGGCCATTATTTATTTTCACATGGCCGTTATTTGATAAACCATGCTAGATGGCTAGACCATTACTAAAAAACTAAATGTCAGATTTCAGGAGAGGATGCATCTTAAAAAAGGTCGAATCGATCAAATTCAAAATGGCCACCTTTTCGGCCATTATTCATTTCCACTTGGCCGATATTTGCTAAACCGTGGTAGATGGCTGGACCATTACTATAAAAAAATGTGAAATTTCAGGAGAAGATGCGTCTTGAAAAATTTAGACTCAATAAAATTTAAAATGGCCGCCTATCGGCCATTATTCACTTTCACATGGCCGATATTTGCTAAACCGTGCTAGATGGTTAGACCATTACTATAGAACGAAATGTGAGATTTCAGGTGAGGATGTATCTTGAAAAATTCGGACTCGATCAAATTCAAAATGGCCGCCTATCGGCCATTATTCATTTTCACATGGCAGATAATTGATAAACCGTTTTTTTTATTAATATAAAACAAAATGTGAGTTTTCGGGGGAGGATGCACCCTGGAAATTTTTTTAACTCTATCGAATTTTAAATGGCCGACAATCGACATTATTTATCTCTATAGGCCTGATATCAGGTAAACCGTGCTAGATGGCTAGACCATTACTATAAAACAAAATGTGAGATTTCAGGAGAGGATGCATTATGAAAAATTTTGACTTGATCAAATTCAAAATGGCCGTCTATCGGCTATTATTCACTTTCACATAGCCGATATTTGGAAAACCGTGCTAGATGGCTCGACCATCACTATAAAACAAAATGTGATTTTTTGGGGGAGGATGCACCCTAGAAATTTTTTAACTCTTATCAAATTTAAAAATGGCCAACAATCGGCATTGTTTACCTCGATATGCTTGATATCGGGTAAACGGTGCTAGATAGCTAGACCATTACTATAAAACACATATGACGTTTCAGGAGAGGATGCATCTTAAAAACTGGCCCCCTATCGGCCATTATTCACATTCACATGCCCAATATTTAGCAAACTGTGTTAGATGCTAGTCCTTTACTATAAAACGAAATGTGAGGTTTCCGGGGAGCATGCACCCTGCAATTTTTTATTACTAGAGTATTACTAATACTATAAAACAAAAAGTGACATTTTGGGAGAAGATGCACCCTGAAATTTTTTAACTAGATCAAATTCAAAAAGACCGTCAATCAGCCTATATTTACCATTACTAGGACTATTACTAGGATACTGATTAAGATAATTAATTTTAATGGAGGTTTGCTATCTCTGACTGACTGTCTAGTTCTTATCTTACTCAGACTGAGTCTCTTAGACCTAGTTGTCTTGCTTCTTGATTTTTGACATAGCCTAGGACTACATTAATAACACTACACAAAATCGCTTCAATCAAATTCTAATTCGGAGCTCCAGGATTTATGTGGTCTTGTTAGTTTAAAAAAAACTTGAGAACACATCTAAAGTGCACACTGTATTTCACCTTTGTGTGAGTTATGGTGCACATGAGCTATTGTGCACTCTAAATCTGAAGGCCCCTCACATGTCATTATACTTAGAAAATTTAGGGCTCATTTTATTGTTTTAAGCCCAGTGGACTCCTGCTGAGTTATTGAACTGGGTGAGACCCTAAGGATGTTGTCAGAGCCTCTTTAATAGTCAACTGGCACTTTCTTTGAGGTCTGTGAGGTTTTCGCTCCCGGTGTAAATACTGAATCTAATGTGGCAACTTCTAAAATATGTCATGATTGAAAAGTGCTAAAATGACTATATATATAATTGTGTTATCCTGGTTATCACCTATCCATTGCTGTCAGTATCAATGATGAACTAATATTACATTTTAAATAATAAATTGGATATAATGTACTTGGCAAAATAATAAAGCCTTTGATGCATGATCAAGGAGACATTTTCATTATACACAGCGTCAATATCAGGGACTTACTCATTACTCGAGTGATGTTCGCTTTCATAACCTTAGCCATATTTATACACATTCTGAACCATACAATAATGAATGTATTTATTAGCTCCCGCCGTCACCGTAGGTGAGACGGAGGGAGCTATGGATTCCGCCTCCGTTTTTTTTTGCCTCTTCTTTTGCCTATAAATTGTAAGAAAATAAGCTAGGATAACAATTTTTGGTATGTGGGTTACTTCCAGGTGGATAATGGACGTGTTAAAATATTTTTAATCTGAATTCAATACGCAAGGTTGCAGAGGAGAAAATGATGATGTTACGGCATTGGGCCGTTGGGCCGTCAGTAAACAATTCGTTTCCGGAGCATATCTCTGAAAGTACTTGTCCGATTGTCTTCAAATTTTACACACAACTCCCCTAGGGGGTCTAGTTGTGCCTTTTGGGATATTTGAACTTTGACTTAATTTTGGTTCAGAACTATGACCTATTTAGACGTTTTGACGCGCACTTCGTTTCCGGAGCAGATCTCGAAAAGTACTGGGCCGATGACAGTCATATTGCACTTGCATGTTCTCTGAGGTCCCTATTTGTGCCTTTTCAGGTTTTTGGACCTTGACCTTGAAGTTGACGTAGCACTTTGACCTAATTTATAACATCGGTAAATCCGACTAAAAGATTTTGCGGAATATCATGAAAACCGCTGAAGATAGCTACACCATTACTATAAAACAAATTGTGAGGTTTCAGGAGAGGATGCATCTTGAAAAATTTTAGGTTGATAAAATTAAAAATGGCCGCCCATCGGCCATTATTCACCTCGACAGGCCCGATATTGCGAAATATCATGAAAACCGCTCAAGATAGCTACACCATTAATATCAAATAAATTGTAAGGTTTCAGGAGAGGATGCATCTTGAAAAATTTCAAGTTGATAAAATTCAAAATGGCCGCCTATCGGCCATTATTCACCTCGACAGGCCTGATATTGTGGAATATCATGAAAACCGCTCAAGATATCTACACCATTACTATGAAACAAATTGTAAGATTTCAGTAGAGGATGCATTTTGGAAAAAATCAACTTGTCCAAGTTCAAAATGGCCACCCATCGGCCATTATTCACTTTCACATAGCGGTTATTTGGTAAACCGTGCTAGATGGCTAGACCATTACTATAAAACAAAATGTGTGATTTCAGGAAAGGAGGCATCTTGAAAAAATTCGACTCAATAAAATTCAAAATGGCCGCTTATCGGCCATTATTCACTTTCACATGTCCGATATTTGATCAACCGTGCTAGATGGCTAGACCATTTCTATAAAACGAAATGTGAGATTTCAGATGAGGATGCATCTTGAAAAAATTTGACTTGATCAAATTCAAAATGGCTGCCTTTTCGGCCATTATTCATTTTCACATGGCTGATATTTGGTAAACCGTGCTAGATGACTAGACCATTACCTGATTACTATAAAACAAAGTGTGAGTTTTCGGGAGAGGATGCACCTCGGGAGAGGATGCACCCTGAAAATTTTTAACTTAACCCTAGCTATGTCCAAGATTTGGGCAGCTGTGTCTGTACAATGTCAGGCATTTTTGATGAAAAATGGCTTTTTAGATTCAGAGTGATATGGCTATGTTTTTCTTGTCAAAAAACATGTAAAACCATATATATTTAGTTTCAGTGGGTCCTGGGCTACAAAGTGGTTGCTATGACAACCCCCCCCCCTGGTGAGCGAAAAAACCAAAATGGCCGCCCAAAATGGCCGCCAATCACCAGTCATGTCACTTAAAACAGGTTTGAGTCCACATAAATGGTTGTATACAAAAGCATTGTGTGGTACTTCTAGGAATGATCACTGTTAAAAACTGAGTAGCTTTAAAAAAATTCGGGGTAAAAAAAACAATTTTAAGGATTTTAGAGCGATAAGTGTTCAGAACGGGAGTGCATGAAGTAGCGAGCTCATACTTTATTTCTCATGAAAAATCCACGATCTAACATATACCTGTTATTGTAACTAGCCAAAAACTTTTAAAACTATATAAAAATGTAAATTTTATTTCAGTTTGTCTTTGGCTATGCAATGGTTGCTATGGCAATGCCACATTTTGAGCAAAAAATCCAAGATGACCACCCAAAATGGCCGCCATTTGTTAAAAAGCAACAAAAAACAGGCATGTTGCCATACAATTACATGTCGCTTTAAGGGGTGGTCGATCACATTTGTTGACATGAGGTGTTGAAAAATGTCATAAAATAAGCATCTCTGAGAAAAAAGACCATAGACTATGTGTTTTCAACCTTTGATGTGTCAGGAAAAGAACGATTTAGAGCATAGTCATGATAGTGCAGCAGTGCCATGTCTAATTGACCAGCCGTGATATGTTTACATGTTATTGGGATATTATAGGCCTGCATAGTCTAAGACGTGCCCAGCCACACAACATTACTTTAAAACATGGGTGTGGCTTCAGTTACAGTTTATACCAGGGAACAACTAACGATATGCCCATTCATATAGAGCCGTTAGGCCAAGCTGCCGAATGCGAGCCGATGTCCGCCGATTTCCATTCGGGTTTTTCCATAATTCCAAAATGGCGACGCCGTGATTTGAGCATTTTCAATGCTTGTTGGCAATTCATTGCGCGATTGTTGAATAAATAGTAATAGCTATAGTAAATGAATTTGAAAAAATGATTCAACATATTTGTATTTCTAAAGTGACACATTTATAAAAACATTCAATAATTAGAACTTGATCAAAGTCGATGTTAAACATTGAAGCAAAACACAAATTGTCAACTTGTTGACATCCGGAGCAGAAGCGATGACGAACTAGGTCAGATTGTAAGACGATCTCTGATTGGTCCGTGAGGCCATCTCCCAGCCAATTAGAATATCGGCTACATAATGACACACATCATGCATTACATGACGGGAGATGCGGGAAAAACAGCCTCAAAACAACTTTATTTTAATAAAGCCGATAAAATCAGCTTTGACAATTGTAAGTTTTAAATAAAGCCGATAAAATCGGCTTGGACATTTCTAGGGTTAAGAATTCAAAATGGCCGACAATCAGCATTATTTACCTCGATAGGCCTGATATCAGGTGAACCGTGCTAGATAGCTAGACCATTACTATAAAACAAAATGTGACGTTTCGGGAGAGGATGCCTTTTAAAAACTTTCGACTCAATCGAATTCAAAATGGCCGCCTATCGGCCACTATTTACTTTTACATTGCTGATATTTGGTGAACCGTGTTAGATGGCTGGACCATTACTATAAAACAAAATGTGAGATTACAGGAGAGGATGCATCTTGAAAAAAATTGACTCGATCAAATTTAAAATGGCCGCCTATCGGCCATTATTTACTTTCACATAGTCGTTATTTGGTAACCGTACTAGATGGCTAGACCATTACTATAAAAAAAAATGTGAGATTTCAGGAGAGGATGCATCTTGAAAAATTTCGACTTGATCAAATTCAAAATGGCCTCCTCGCGGCCATTATTCACTTTCACATTGGCGATATTTGGTAAACCGTCCTAGATGGCTAGACCATTACTATAGAATGAAATGTGAGATTTCAGCTGAGGATGCATCTTGAAAAATTCTGACTCGATCAAATTCAAAATGGCCCCCTATGGGCCATTATTTACTTTCACATGCCCAATATTTTGCAAACTGTGTTAGATGTTAGTCCATTACTATAAAACAAAATTTGAGGTTTCAGGGGAGGATGCACTCTAATTTTTTAACTAGTTTATATCAAATTCAAAATGACCGTAAATCAGCTATTAGTTACCTCGATTGGCCTGATATCGGGTAAACCGTGCCAGATAGGTAGACCATTACTGGGATACTGATTAGGATCATTAATTTCAATGGAGGTTTGCAATCTCTGACAGACTGTCTAGTTCTTATCTTACTCTTAGACTGAGCTTCTTAGACCTAGTTGTCTTGTGTCTTGATTTTTGACCTAGCCTAGGACTACATTAATAACCCTACACAAAATTGCTTAAATCAAATTCTAATTCGGAGCGGGAGCTCCTGGACTTATGTGGTCTTGTTTTATTACAGCTTTACCAAGCAATCCCACTGAACGGAGCGAAGGTAATAAATTGACATTTTCAGCATAACACGTTTAAGTAATATACCAAAAAACGAATTAATTAAACTGCTTGTAGTCATGTTTGTCAAAATGTCTAAATGACCAGCTGCATCAGCAGTGGGTTCATTTCACATCTTGATGTTGAAATACTGTTAGACTAGTAATAGTATTTATTTGCTAAAACATAAAATTCACTCTCTGTTGAAGCACCTTAGAAGAGTAGATTTTTTTGAAAAATGATTTAAAGTAAGGGGTCCCTAAGACATTTTTGGCATTACAGTTTTAAGTAAATTATTACAACATGTATACTGGTAGTACAATATAATTTAAAAAGTGTCCTAATTAAGTATTTTCCGTCATGCTCTAAACGTAGTCAACACATGTTCCCATTCTATTTAAACATAGTGGAATAAAATGCCTTATTTTATTGTACTTTTCTTTTTCAATCTAGTGCCTGTCGACACATCAGCAATTGCTGATTCTTCGAAATCTGAGTCAGATCAGCCTACATGTGGGCAATGTGAAAAAAATGGAGCGATCAAAGTGAGACATTTTAAAAATATTTTATTTGTCTGTTCTGAAATGAATTCATTTTTTTCCTTAATCATTCCAAGAATTTTTATCAAGTACCCACCCACTGACTATGTGGTGGAGACTTATTATTTTAGTGCAGTCTATTTATTCCGTAATTGCCGAACTAATCTGTGCTACTTTTTCTCAATTTTTAATTGACTGTGCGGTATATAGCAGGTGGGCGATATGTATGACTAAGGCACTGCTTAATCCCTCTGATTATCTGATCACTGATCTGAGTGAAATCAGCCGTGAAATGTCAGTAGTTTCGTCACAGTTACCTCGGGTATGCTGTGTGCGTTGACACCCTACTGTGACAGTAGCCTCACTCACGTGTGAACGAATATGGCTCATTAGCAGGGTGTAATAATATAAGAGGGGATTAGTCATGTTTTGTCACTTATAGTAGGCCTTTCCCCAGTAATCACGAGACATTGACCAAATAGAAGTTAAATGTTGGGTCACCATCTGCGACGCTGGTACAACATTGTATCAGTATTGGCTGAACGTCTCGTCTCGCTAGGTCACTTTTATTCTTAGTTGATGATAACTGACACGCTGAGCAGTTATTCTGACACAACTCAACATCATTGTAACATGTCGCCCACTACATCAGTATGGCCAATATACAACAGCTTTCACATCAGAAGAGCTGGCTCAACTGACAACTCACATGATGTCCTACGGCGAAACTACACAACAGTCTTTAAGCTGCAAGTGATATGATATGCCCATGATGACTGACGGTAAATCAGTGACATTGGGCCGTGGGAAAGCAGCGCTTGTTCTGCTCCCACAAGTCATTGCAAAACACATGGTCGTGGCTCAATTTTGGCCACGGCAAGCTGTGAACACACGTGGCAAACTCAAAACTTTGATCATATGCTGGATCAATGTTGGGACGGGGTTGATATTGCCAGACGTGCGTGTCTGCTCTATTAATCATGCTATTGTGCTGCTAAGTTATCCCACCTGTCATCGTGGGCACGGCAGACAATAACTTGAAATGACGGCATAATGCTGGTTCAATTGCAGTCTATTGTTTTTAGAATAATTACAAAAATTAAATAATTACACCTCTAAGATTCTGACATAATTCCATCTTGCTAGTGCACGTCTTGTGTTGATATAAAATTAGCTCACTAATTACACTCTCATCGTGCTTATCTGGTCACAAGGGTTAATTCAGATGTTAATTACGTCACTCTATTGAATTGCAACACGTTTTATTAACATTAAAGTATTCTGTTTATTATTTTTATTTTATATGGTAATAGTACTAAACACAATCTTATAAATCTAGGACCCGAGCCGTCACAAATCAATCTTACTAACACGATTATTGTTGGCTGCTTCCCTGTCACGGCATCTAGAAGTGCATGGTAAATAAAGGTTGCGTGATATATAAGACTCAAGCACCAAGAAATACCTTTTTTGACCTTCTGCGCAGTATAGACTAGAGCGTGGTATAGTCCGGCAATAACCTTACTTATTACGTTACTATAATATACTATATTAGAATATACTATAATAGAATAAGGGTTTCTAGGCTTCTTTCGTCGTTGAACGTACAATTAAATCGCTATTTCCCGCCACCCACTTTTTCACGTATATAAAAACTTCTTAGGGTCATAATTTGGATTCAATTCGATTCTACTTATCACAATTGGTAGCTGATGTTTGTCTCCACTACAAGTCAGCAGGCCACTAATCCAATGCCAGTTTAATGCTGGATCACCTGCTGAATTAACTTTGTAACGCTGTACCACTATCGGCTGCGCAGGTACAACCCTGACCCAGCACCGCGACGCAATGCCTCTCAACCAGGAGCAAGATATGCATGTGAAAGCACGAGGATGTTGGCATCAAAAGCACAAGATTGAGTTGATGTTGGCGAATAGTCGAAAACTATGGCCCCACAATGAACTATATGTAACATTTTTCAACTCGTACTGATTCCAGTTATAATTATTATTATTAGGGCTCCCCCTACCAGTATCCCCCGCCTGCAGGGGAAGGGGGATTTTAGTCGGACCAGGATTCTGTCTGGCGTCACGTTTTTTTGTGGGCGCAAAAACTACTGGTCAAATCTTTTTGAAATTTTAACATGACATTCCTAGCAACATGGGGATGTGCAAGTGATTTTTAGCCCGCCCTTTAATTTTAATTAAAAAAGGTGGGCTATTGCAATTAGAGTTCGGCGGCGTTGGCGTTAACATTTACTTGTGGGCGCGATAACTTAAAAAGTTTTCCATGCATCCTTCCCAAATTTGTTATGCATGTTACTAATGACCAGTTCTCGGACAAGTTCAATAATGGCCCAAAAAAAAATCAAAATGGCTGACTTATTGCGCTTTTTTGCCTTTTACGTCAATAATTTGACCTTGTGGGCGCGATAACTTAGAAAAGTTTTACACATATCCTCTTCAAATTTGTTATGCATGGTACTAATAAGTAGTTCTTGCACAAGTTCAATAATGGCTGAAAAAAAATTTTAAATGGCCGATTTATTGCGATTTTTCGCATTTTACGTCAATAATTTGCCCTTGTAACATGAAAAGTTTTTCACGTATCCTCTTCAAATTTGTTATACCTGTTACTAATAAGTAGTTCTTGGACAAGCTCAATAATGGCTGAAAAAAATTTCAAAATGGCCGATTCATTTTTTTGGCATTTTACGTCAATAATTATGGGCGTGATAATGACTTCAAGTTCAATAAAGGCGGCGGGCTATTGTCAAGTGTGCTCTTGTTTGAAAATGCTACCAAAATTCCAAATGGCTGCCAGAGGTCAACTCTAAAAAATTTTGTGGGTGCAAAAACCTAAATTTTACTATCACATTCCCCATGATATGGAGATGTGCAAGTGACTTTTTCAAGGTTTTACTGAAATTCAAAATGGCCGCCACAGATCAACTTTAATTTTTCGGGGGGCGTAAAAATTCAAAAAAATTGTTTGGTCAATTTTTTTTAAATTTTAACATCACATTCCTAGCAACATGTGGATGTGCAAGTGATTTTTTAAAGATGCTACCAAATTTCAAAATGGCCGCCAGAGGTCAACTTAAAAATTTTTTGTGGGCGCAAAAACTCTGAAACTTAAAGTCAGAAATTATTCAAATTTTACTATCACATTCCTCACGATATGGAGATGTGCAGGTGATTTTTTCAAGGTTTTACTGAAATTCAAAATGGCCGCCATGGATAAACTTCATTTTTTCTTGTGGGCGCAAAAACTGAAAAATTGAAATCAGTAATAATTCACATTGTACAATCACATTACCCACCATCTGGAAATGTGCATGTGATTTTACTCAAATTTAAAATGGCCACCACAAATCGACTTTTTAAATATTTGTGACCGCAAAAAGTCTAACCTAATCTATGGCGGGGGATGATATAGGACTTCAGTCCTCTTGTTGTTCTTAGCGTTTAGCCAGCATTGGACCGATACCATTACGCGCAGACAGTGGCAACATTACAACCTTATTGTCTGGCCACCAACACACAAACACATGAACACTGGCGGGGGATGATATAGGACTTCAGTCCTCTTGTTGTTTTTAGCTTTACATACATAATGTAGTCAGTGCGATCCGTCGGCGCCGTGATTTCTATGTTTTCATTTTCTTCTCTCAAACCAGATTAGGTACTCTGATTATTGTCCACCTACCCGATCTGAACATTAATTGTTCATGAGAAGTGCGAGACTCCCATAGTTTGGATAAAAAGTCACTTTTAAAACAGCTCATGTTCACGGAGTCGTCGGTACTGTAGGCTACTATATGTATAACGTGCTCTTTTCACGGGCTGTCTGTATAGAAGGTACACAATGCACACTGGCTGTTCCAAAGGGAAGTATAGAGTAAGCAGATACTGTATACTAGCCGCATTGACTAGACACAAGAGGTGTTTAGCTGTATATGTGTCCAGTTGACTTGCCAATGCCTGCCCAACGCTTTAAGCATTGTGCCGGCATTGGAGCGATACAATTACGCTGGCCTGGGGAGTATACATGTACACTCACTTGGGCAGCTCTAAGCCAGCACGCGGTAAATCAGCACTGCAGTCCCTACTGTACTGGGGAGTGCACGAAATCAGGGCGGTGTGGACCAATGTTGGCCAACGCTCTTAGCGTTTAGCCAGCATTGGACCGATACCATTACGCGGACACAGTGGCAACATTACAACCTTATTGTCTGGCCACCAACACACAAACACATGCAGAATGTCTGCTATAGCTGAACACTGTCACTGAGTGAGGCCAATGCCGGTGACATTGACCAGCAGTGAAACATAACTCGGACAACGTTACACTATACTTGTGATAGCCAGTGTCAGTGAACCGGAAATGCTGACCTAAAGTTGAGTTAATGCTGGGCCGGCATCATAGACACTGGAGCAACATTAAACCAACATCAGCTCAATATCCCATGTATGCAGGGTGTGACATTAACATTTTGTATCACTAGACCAGCAGGTCTAGTAACCTTAGTTTATCACTAGACCTGGTGACATGTCACTAGACCAGGTAAGCTCGAATCTGATACGGTATGGACTTAAAAAAGAAACAAATTATGTACAAGTGATGTACAACCCGCAATCATTATGATTTTTATAAAAAATAGCTAAAAATACCAAAGACAAACATATAGCATAATACCATAATAATCACTTGTTATTTTACATTGAAGAGTCAATTTAGATGATATCAAGTCACATAATCAAATAATATAAATAACATATTTGCATCTGGAGTTTACTTGGCTCTAGATGGCTTAAGCGTTCCGTCTGTGTATATACCATATTATCCCTAATAAACGCACTCACCCCCCCCCCCCCGATTTTGCTGTACCCTGTATTACCAGAATATCTGCTGGCTTGAAAAAATCTACCAGACACCAGCCTGCTTCATGTAGCTGTGTCAACATGGTTGAGCCACGGTCAGCGTGTTGTGAGCGTGGGTGTAAACGCGGTATGCTACTGTTATTGTAGCCTAGTTGTTGTACATCTTGTTTTAACACTGGGCCAGCGTCGTACAGGTGGACCAGAATTGAATAACACCTGTGTGTGTTGGGTAATTAATCGTTGAGTTGTGTCAGAATGACGACACCATGTCAGTTTTGCTTACAACAAAAGTAGGCCTAATAACAGTTCATAATCATTGCACTAGTGATCATTGATTTACAAGCGCCCCTGTTAAATTCCCAGCGATAATGCGACACCAATTTATAGGCTTAATGCTAAGTAAGATTTGAAGCATCTGTTTTTCGCGCTAGCTCATGTCTTAGACTGTTAGCAGTTGGCGTCCACTGGTCATCCAAATATGTGAGGTATGGATCTGTTTCTACTATCGTGACTATAGTAGCGCCGAGGGACATACGACTTGACACGTGCTCAACTCTGAGCGCACATGTATACACGAAGTCCCTGCAGGGATGATATCGTTATACCACCATTTCATCAATGGCGGGCTAAGGTCGGCAAGAGTAGATGACGTCATCGGGACGGTCTGCTTCTATGCAGACTATCTGAGACCTACACACTGTGTGAAATTAGACGTAAATTTAATCAGTTAGGCCTACGTCTTTTTAAAGCATTCATACAGTATGCCGCCGACGCATTTCCATTATTCTGATGTGTCTAAAAACAAATACCATATTAAGATATTGTCGTACCCAAATGAGAACATTCAAAGATGAAATGTGATGGTAACTGCGTCGTCTAAGCCAATAAAGCGGGCCGTGGCTGCACAGGGTGTCGGCCTGTATTACCACACCAGCTACAACTGCTGCCAGCGCGTTCACAGTGGCGGCGTGAGAGTGGATGGAGGCTGGCACGTGCAGGGATGTCGCGTGGCTTAATGACAGCGCCGCGTTGTCCTAATACCGCTAATGCAGACTATCCATTCACTGGTCAGACATGCTGACAATACTTGTATAGGCCTAGTAACGTTACACAGCAGATAAGGCTTTGAATATATACTCGACCAGCAGGTCGAGTGCCTGAGAATGTGTACTCGCCCGGTGCCAGGATTACTGGACTGGGTCGAGCGGTCGAGCGTTAGTGTCGCACACTGTACAGTATGCGAGAATTAGACTGTCTGTCCTGTGGCTGTGGTGTTGTAGAACGTGAAGGGTAACTTGGATCCATCACTCACCATGTACATTTTTTTGTGAATGTACATTTAAAAAAGAAAATTATAATCAAATATGTTTTTCTTTTTCATTATTGGATTACGGGCAATGCAAGTTTGCTACTTTATTAGGTCTACTAGAATAAAAATAATCAACTTTTAAAAAGGCTGTCGGAAAGTTACCTCACTCATGGATAGCCCCGCCTATGCTGCGTCTGCACGAGGCCTTGAGCTATTTATAGACAACATGTGCACGTGTCGGTAGTGTTTTCCCAGCTAACACCAGACGTTGACACAATGGTGGGCTAATGCTGGGTGATAAACACTTACATCTAGTTATTATCTGGGGAGGAATTCACCTGGAAAAAATTTGACTTGCTCAAATTCAAAATGGCCATTATTGATACTAATATCAGCGTTCGACACTGACAGTGGTCCAGTGGTCCGAGACTCCCAGAAATGATATCAGACCACCAGAACATCATATCCAGTGGTCCGGTGGACCACCAAAATATCCAGCCCTAATCAGAATTGTAACATGCTCAAAAAATCTAAACAATCATCGCCACTCGCTATAATAAAAGAAACACTGTACCACTCTCACTTTTTAAACAGAACAAAACACGTGTTAGTAATAGTGAGTGGAAAGAATTTTTGAGGTCAAGATTTTTGAGGTCATCATCCATGTTGTGGTTTTAAAAAATTAACGATGTGGAAACACATCACGGGCGTTAAAAAATTTGGTTCAAGATTTACAAGTGTTGTTGTTGTCAGGACCACTAAAAAAATTGTAGGACCACCAGATCCTCTGAGCTGGTGGTCGTGTGGACTACTGCTCAAAAAAGTTTGTGTCAAACCCTGCATAACAATAATATCTGGCATACCATGGTTGTTAAGTGGACCATTAATCCAACACAATTATTTTATTTCAACCAGGAAGGGTATGTTTTTTTGTAGTGTTGGTTTGTTGTCTGTGCATCGGATTACTTAGAAAGTAACAAGCAGATTTGCATTAAACTTGTATTTACCAGAGGAGTGTCCTAGGACCCGTAGTAGGAATGATTCGCTTAGCAATCTGGACCAGTGATCCTAATTAAGATGTAATTTTGATGTAAGTTTACAGTCTCTGACTGTCTAGTTCCTAATCTTACTCTTAGACTTCGCCTCTGAAGCCTAATTGACTTGCGTCTTTTATTTTTTACCTAGTCTAGGACTGAGGTAATAAATTTACACAAAATGTAAATCTAATTCGGGGCGGGTGCACTTGGGCTACTGTTGTCTTGTTTACTGGTTATTTATTATATATATATATTTCCAATTTACAGAGATGCACTGTGTGTGAAGAAATCTTTTGTGGAAAATGTTTTTTCATATTTCACAAGAAAGGTGTCATGAAAACCCATACTGCAGTGCCAATCGAGGTAAAATATTTGCACCTTTACCATCTTTAATGAGATAAGCCTGAGAATGAGAAAAAAAATCATAATTGTACCATTCAGCTAAAAATGTTGTGGTCTTTAGAATTATTTTTGTTTACAATTAGACAAAAATTAGCCTACTATAAAATTGCTGATTGTGGCTGCACCTTTAAAGCAACGCAATCAGGACAAAATAATCATTATACCCGCCCACGAAGTAGGACAGGGGATATTGTCAGCAGCATGTTTGGCCGTCCAGCTGTGTTTCGTTTCCAAACGATATCTCAACAACAGTCAGCCAAATTGTTTTGATATCGCATACACACATCCCTTAGGGGGTATAGGTGTGTTTTGAGGGGTTTTTATCTTTGACCTAATTTTTTACCTTTAATTTTGAGGCTATTATTGACTTTAAATAAAGGGGACTAGATAGGTTTCGTTCCCGCACGATTTCTTGGAAACGGTTAACCGGATTGTTCACATATTAGTCCAGCTGAAATAGGGGAATATGTTCTCTCAAAAAGTCCCGAAGGCATTTTGGGGTAAAAGTGTTTTAAAACTTGTTTTAACCTAATTTGAATGTGCTGATTTAAAAAATGCTGTTTGCCAAGCTCGATTTCGACCCCTAAAATCGCAAAACAAAATAATCAATGAAATTAGGTGATTTACAGATACAATCTACAATTTTTATTGGCACAAATCACAAATTTGACATTGAAACTTATGCAACTATTTGAGCTTAGCAAATAAAATAGCAACATTTCAATTTTAAAAATACTTTAACCCTTTAGTCCCTAAAATTACTACTAATAATGTCATATTTTGTTTTCTGTTGGAAGATCCACTTTGTGATGAAAATGTCTCATATAGCTTTCATAGTGACTCAAATATAGTGATTTAAAAATATTATCGCATATTATTGATATAACCCTTTAACCCCTGAAACTAACAAATTAAAAAAGTGGCATAAAAAAAGTATAATTAAAAGCAACAATATGTAAAATTGTTGATAAAATAATTTATAACCACTAACCATTATGATTCTAACATTGTAAAATTAATTGATAATTATGCCTTGTCTTAACCTTGAAACGTTCTAACCCTTTGCTTCGTGAATCTCGTAATAATCAGGTGATATAAATGTCAACCATTTTTCCGCGTGTGAAGCCAGTGTAACAACTAAAATGAAAAACATATGTCTATCATATTTAACTGATCAAAAAAAAAAAATATTTTTAAAAACATTCTTAAATCATATATATAATTAAATAATACACTAAATTATATGTTTCAGCCATGAACTCCCTTTCTATTTTTGGGTCATGACTCAACTTGTTAGCAAATATTTGTGGTGAACAAAACCAGATAATTGGCTTAATAGTAGATCCAGATCACAACGGTAACAACCAGTACAATTATTAGTAGAACTAACAAAAAAAACCTTCTGCTGTTACAGTTTCAAGTATCAGGTTTTTACATATTATAACCAGCACTTCATTGCTTTCATCAATTAATATAATTCGAAAAAGATCTGCTCATCAGGATGTAAGCAAGACTATGTTTATAAAGATCACATTTTATGTTTACTACAACAACTTAGCACAATCATTATTTTTTTTAATGTGGTTTAATATATCTGTGCTTAGTGTGGGTGGACCATCACGATTTGCTACCACCCGCATGCGCAGCATGGGCACATATTGGGGAGTGGGGCTGTCATGACATAGCTATCATTGATCAATGCACGCTATTAATATCTATCTGGAAACTGTGGAGAAAACGAAAGTTTTCACTATAGGCTATTCAGACCAAGTCCGGCACTCTACCCCCGACCAATAGAAGAGTGGTTCAGCTTGTCAAATGATGAGATCAGCCAACCACCGCCGTCATTCACTTGTAATTTAGATTACTAGGTGTAGAATACCAGACTTGAGCCAGCTATACTAGATCCTTTTAAAGATTTACAATAGTGACCACATTGAAAACATCATTCTACTGTGACTAATCACAGCATCCCCATGGTCACTTACATTATAATAGAATTATTTGAGAACATCTTCATATTGGAGATAATGCTGATCTCGCGCCAGCTCGGTTGAATAAAATGTTTCCATAAATGCTCAGGTTGAACTAAGCTAAAAGCATCATGTTAGGTGAAAGATGAACATGAATTTGTTACATGGCTTTTTATCACCCTTGTAATATTTTCCATATCTATTCGATAATTGTTCATTGAGATATTCATTAATAAATTGATGTTGTGTTTGGGATGATAAACGCCTGATAAAAATATGTAAAAACTATCAGTATTGATTTATAAAATAAATCCCTATGAAGCGCGTGACCTTCCTTTAATTTGGGGTAAAGCCAAATGTTTTAATTGCATATTTTGAAAACATGACTGGAAAAATAGTTGTGGACAAATAAGCTGGTAAGCTTTACATTCCAACTGAAACCATGTAGCTGGTTACCTGCCTCACCAATACACATTTAATTTACATGGTTTGAATCTCAACTCGATAGTTATCTTTTCTATACATAATACCCAAATATACATGCAATGTTCAATAATAAGCATGATGTGGCCTATAAAAAATCTGTTTGCTATCGTTTGAAAAGACATAAACTAGATTTTATGTCCCGTTATTAGAAGAGAAGGCACAAAGTGATCTAAACACATTCGCAAACTATACTATGTTCACATTCTGGAGGACATTGCATTTTACTGTGATTTTTTGTCACGGATCAGATATTATGTTGTGCTGAATATTTTTTTGTAGAATATTTTGTTGTAGTAGGTGACACATTCTGTTATGTTCTGAAATTTCAAGCGCAAGAACGACTACCCTGAATACAATAAGTAATATAATTTTATAGAAGGCACTTACAATATCATGTTTTAATCTGATGACAAACTATTCCAGTTCACATCTTAGTTTTGTATTCATGGTAAACTTGTACTGAAAAGTATGTCGCTTCCACATATTCCTAACAAGGGTTCTGGAGATGTGTGAGATATTTGTGTTTGTACATGCTGATATTAGTACGGGGGAGGCTATACCACCTATTGGAACTGATTTTGTTAAACAATATAAAAGTATGGCAAATAGAAATAGTTTTAAATCATAACGGGTCTTGTTAATAAAATGTTTGGGCTTTTTATCCACTTAAAAGTTTCAGATCACCAGGGTTCGAATTTTGAATCCTGTGTCTCGAGGGCAGTGTCTTCTCATTCATCTCGCCATCCTCAGGATGTTGTACTGGCCCAGTTGAGCCTGTATGTGCACAAAAAACCCCATTCATTTTATTTTAGCTTCTTAAACTAGTAATTCCATAAAAAAGGGTAGGTTCAAACATTTACCACACCGGTCTTATTTCTACACATCCACATGAAAAATATTACACAAAATCAATGTCATACAAGTATTTCTTTTAAAGGTAAAAACTTTAAAAAACAGGAGTTAACATGTTCTTGCATAGAACCCTATAAGTGTCACTTATTAAGCAACTTGTTGAAGAGTTAGCAATTTATTTCCAATGCTGTATATATCAGCTCCTTATTTGACCTACCATCTGGTGTGTTTGTGGAAAAATATATAATATAAAATATATATGGACTGTATTAGGAAGTGTCGGATGAGGACTTACAATCTCTCCATTGATAATAATATATTATTGTATATTGTGAATAATACATTTTTGCGGGGTGTTAGATGATAAAATGTGTGTTAAATATAACTGTAGCTTGGTAACCAAAGGGTTAATAAATTAAAAATCCTGCTATATCTCAAACATGTTAATACATGTACAATATCATTGTATATACCTATTGCAAGCAAAACGCATACATCTGTCATTTTCACATAAAAACGTAACCAAAGGGTTACCTGAAAATTTTTACTTTCAACGTGACTAATTTAATAATACAAAATGATTTTATTTGCTTATTTGTACATGTATATCCCGCAGGTACAAAGCGTAAATCTTGTAATTTTACATAGAAAAGAGTGGTTATATTAATTTGTGATTTTGGGGCTCAAAAGAGTCAAAACACAGGTTTGATTTTTTTGAATTCATGACACCCAAATTAGGTTTATAAAAGTTTCAAAACACTTTTACCCCAAAATGTCTACAGGAATTTTATTTTGTGTAATTTCAACTGGACCATATTGCATACACACATCCCTTAGGCCATTATTGACTTTAATCGATAACTTCATAACGCCTTGACTTAGGGCCTTAATTTTTTTACCTCATGTGTATGACACTAATCTAAAGGTCAAGCTCGACACTCGGTGACCTCGACCTAATTTCAAGGTCATCAGATCATGGATAAATTCTTAATGTGCATAAATTTATATTGATGGACAGAGACTACGACTGAGAAGTCCTGCCATCATGCCTTGAAAAGTCTTGAATTTTTAATTATTTTTTCAAGGCCTTGAAAGTGTTCGAATTTTGTCAAAGATCTTGAAAAGCCCTGAAAATGAACCATTTGAAAGCCATTTCACCATTTTTTTTAAACAGCCAAGAATTCATTCCGTGGAAGTAGAAGGTTTTTATTGACTGTCAAGATCCACAGTGATCATGCATTTATTCTCTGGAGTCAAAAAGTGGGCTTGCTACATGTCTACATGCTTGCTATTAAACAAAATTTGTTATTTGAATTTTTGTA
This sequence comes from Flabesymbios commensalis, assembly GCA_964017125.1. Classification (NCBI taxonomy): domain Eukaryota; kingdom Metazoa; phylum Annelida; class Polychaeta; order Terebellida; family Flabelligeridae; genus Flabesymbios; species Flabesymbios commensalis. The sequence continues at coordinate 21,597 of CAXHKU010000812.1, read as the reverse complement.
ATAATGTTTTAGTTGGTTTGCGAGGGGCTTGGAACAACATACTTTTGGGCCTTGAAATTTGTTCTGCCCAAGGTGTACAAACCTTGCTTTATGTCCAATGATCAAGAGATATGCCTTATCAATTAATTTAACATATATCATATATATGTGGAATTGCTTATTTTGCATAACGCTAATTAAACTTTTTTTAGGCCCTCAAGACAAAATTTTGATGGATGCCTATTGTCGTCACTGGGCGCGTCCGTCCGTCTTGTCTGCCACTTCTAGCCCTATTACTTGATTCACATTATCATTATACATGTATAATGCATGTATAGTTATGAGACTGATATATACTGTATGCAGTAAATGCCAGACTATACAGTGGGCTACTTAAGTTTTAGAACAGGTGTGCAATATTTATGGCTTGTGCACTCTCATTGTCTGATCACTGATCTGAGTGAAACAGCCGTGAAATGTCAGTAGTTTAATAGTCGCAGTTGGCGCAGTTATGCTGTGTGCATTAACACCTGCTGTGACATGTAGCCTCACTCATGCGTGATTGAATACGGCTCATTAGGGTGTAATCATCGTGTCACTTACAGTATCACTTTTACTCTCGCCGGTTAAAAAGGATGTATGGAATTACCTGTTCAATAATAGCTGACATGTTCTCAATTGAGAGCAAAAAATGGTAAATACATAGTACCCATTGAAATAACAAAGCATAATATTACTATTTCATGCCAACTTTTATTTCAACTTTGTGATATAATATACCCTGTTACATGTAACATGATATTCTGTATTCTAATACATTTCAATTCTCTATTTCAGGGGTGCAGAGTCTCTGGCAAACAACAACAAAGTACTTTTAAAGGTATTACTTAAATATATATAAATGGCCTGATATTGAAATATTTTTTAAGTAATAACATTAAATATTATTAACAAAATTACTGTCATGTTGGTTCTATTTACATGTATTACTAGAAAATGTCAATAGCTAGTGCTAATCAATAAACGTTTGTTTTAGTTGAACCTCGGAAACAGTCCAGAGGGCGTTGGACCGCAGAGCAAAATCATGTGGTCCACTCATTGTACAGAAGGTGTCGTGAAGAAGGGAGGGGGATCACAGCAGCTGACATCAGAAGTGCCCAGCGACAGCTGTGTATGTCAGCAAAAACTGAGGCCCAAATAAGAACCAAGATTTCAAATATCAAGCTGGGGAAATCACGATAATCTTTTTTTTTTAAACTATTTTTTTTTTCAATATAAGAACCACTGCTGAGTGACTGTCCATGTTGTTAGGACATATATAACTTATATATATTATACATATTTTACAGATTTGTTTAAAACGAGTAAATTTAGCACACATACAGGTTACTGTAGATCTGGTAATTTTTGTGTGTTTAAATTTTCGCGAATTCCTGATTTTGGGACTTTTCACAAAGTTTAGAATTCGCAAATTTTCATTTTTCTTCAGTAGCTCTAAATAATAATTTTCGCGAGATTCTTGAATTGTTTAGAATTCGCGAATTTTCCCTCCTAGCGAAATTCGAGAAAATTGAAACTTTGCGAATATTACCAGATCTAAAGTAAATATATAAGAGGTTGTCATAACTAGCATTGGCATTTTATATTATAAATCCAGCATGGCCGGCAATGATTTAATTTTGTGAGAATATACCGGTAAGCTGAAAATCATAGTTATTGAATTATCTTTCTATGTTTTGGACCATACTAATATCCTATCAGAACTTTTTTATCCCCTGCCTGACGAAGTTGGGGTGGGCGTATTGGCGTCAATTTGGATGTCTGGCTGGCCCGCCGTCCGTCCTTCCATGTTTCGTTTCCGGAGCAGATCTCGATAACCCATTGGGGGATTTCTATCATATTGCACACACAATATGCCCTGAAAAAATTCTACTCTATCAAATTTAACTTTAATATGCCTGATATCTGGCAAACTGAGCCAGATAGTCAAACCATTAAATATAAAACACAATGTGGGGTTTCAGGGAGGGATACATGTATGCCCTGAGAAATGCTTTATTCAATTCAAAATTTAACTTTAATATGCCTGATATCTAGCAAACCGAGCCAGATAGCCAGACCATTTAATATAACACAAAATGTGCGCTTCCACGAAGGGATATGCCTTGAAAAATGTAAAGTTGATCTGATTAAAAAATGGCCAATTTGTGTTCATCATTGATTTTATTATTTCTAATACACATAACAAACTGTACTAAATATAGGTGGACCATTACTGTAAAACAGAATGTAATAGTTCTTGGAAGGATGCACCCTGACTAAAATCCGTGTGGGCGCGCCGCGCGATTATGGTGGCCAGTTGACCTCTTGTTATTCAGATGTCATGGCATGAAAAAATTTTGTTTTTTCTAATAATTTCATCCTGCTATGAGCAGCCACTTTTATGGGCAGCCAACCTCCTATGTGAGGCCACTTGACCATCCCTATAAGTGGCATTTTGTATACAAATGAACTCTTATGCATTAAAAGGCCACTCTTCTCGTGTCATAGCAGGTTCTACTGTAGTGTTATTTTGAAAATATTTTTGAATGTTTTCACTCCAATATGTATTTGTAATCACGATAATTTTGAACATGCGAATTTGCAATCTGAACCTTTTTATTCAAATTTCATGGCATAAAAAAAAAAATTAGCCCGCCTCTTTAGCCCGCCTTTTAATTTAAAAAAATGTGGGCTATTGCAATTGAAGGTCGGCGTTAACATATATTTGTGGGCACGATAACTTGAAAAGTTTTTCATGTATCCTTCCCAAATTTGTTATGCATATTACTAATATCACCAGTTCTCGGACAAGTTCAATAATGGCTGAAAAAAAATCAAAACGGTCGATTTATTGTGATTTTTGGCATTTTACGTCAATAATTTGACCTTGTGGCACGATAACTTGAAAAGTTGTTCATGTATCCTGTTCAAATTTGTTATGCATGTTACTAATAAGGACACAAGTTTGATAATGGTGGAAAAAAAATTCAAAATGCCTGATTTATTGTGATTTTTATCCCCGGCCCGTAGGGAAGGGGGATTTTAGTCACGCCAGGATTCTGTCTGGCATCACGTTTTCTTGTGGGCGCAAAACCTACTGGTCAAATTTTTTTTGAAATTTTAACATGAAACTCCTAGCTACATGGGGATGTGCAAATGATTTTTTAAAGATGCTACCAAAATTCAAAATGGCCGCCAGATGTCAACTCCAAAAAATTTTGTGAGCGCAAAAACTTAAAAGTCAGAAATTTTTCAAATTTTACTATCTCATTGCCCACCATATGGAGATGTGCAGTTGACTTTTTCATGATTTTACTGAAATTTAAAATGGGCGCCACGGATCGCCTTCAATTTTTTGGTGGGTGCAAAAACTCAAAAAATTAGTTTGATCAATTTTTTCTGGCTATTTTAACATCACATTCCCAGCAACATGGGGATGTGCAAGTGATTTTTTAAAGATGCTACCAAAATTCAAAATGGCCGCCTGAGGTCAACACCAAAATTTTTTGTGGGCGCAAAAACTGTAAAACTTAAAAAGTCAGAGATATTTTTCAAATTTTACTATCCCATTGCCCACCATATGGAGATGTGCAGTTGACTTTTTCATGGTTTTACTGAAATTCAAAATAGCCGCCACCGATCAACTTAAATTTTTTGGTGGGCGCAAAAACTCAAGTTTGGTCAATTTTTTATTTATTTTTAACATCACATTCCCAGCAACATGGGGATGTGCAAGATGTCCAAAAATTCGCAATGGCCGCCACAGGTCAACTCTAAATTTTTTCGTGGGCACAAAACCTTAAAAACTTAATGTCAGAAATTATTCAAATTCTACAATCACATTCCTCACAATATGGTGATGTGCAGGTGATTTTTTCTAAGGTTTTGTTGAAATTCAAAATGGCTGCCACGGATCAACTTTATTTTTTTGTGGGTGCAAAAACGCAAAAAAAATAATTCACATTTTACAATCACATTATTCACCATCTGGAAATGTGCAGGTGATTTTACTGAAATTCAAAATGGCCACCACAAGTCGACTTTTTAAATATTTGTGAAATCCTAAAACGCAAAAAATTCGAATTTATGGCGGGGGATGATATAGGACTTCAGGCCTCTTGTTTGCATTTTACGTCAACAATTTCACCTCGTGGGCATGATAACTTGAAAAATTTTCTATGTATCCTTCCCAAATGTGTTATGCATGTTACAAATGACCAGTTCTCGGACGAGTTCGATATTGACGGAAAAAAAATCAAAATGGCCGATTTATTGCGCTTTTTGGTATTTTAAGTCAATAATTTGACCTTGTTGGCATTATAACTTTAAAAAAAATTATTTATCCTTCCCATATTTGTTATGTATGTTACAAAAGAACAGTTCTCAGACAAGCTCAATAATGGCTGAAAAAAAATCAAAATGGCCGATTTATTGCGATTTTACGTCAATAATTTGATAACTTTGCAAGTTTTGCATGTATCGTGCTCAAATTTGTTATGCATGTTACTAATAAGCAGTTCCCAGACAAGTTTGATAATGGCTCAGATGAGATGACTGATTTATTGTGATTTTTCACATTTTATGTCAAAATTTGACCTTGTTGGCACGATTACTTAAAAAGTTTTTCATGTATCCTTCCTAAATTTGTTATGCATGTTATGCATGTTACTAATGTCTAGTTATCGGACAAGTTTAATCATGGCTGAAAAAAATGCGAAATGGCTGATTTATTGTGATTTTTTACGTTTTTAATTTTACGTCAATAATTTGACATTCAATAATGGTGGTAGGCTATTGTGGAGTGTGCTCTCGTTTCTAAAAATGTAAACATACTAGTGGTATTTTTCAATATTTGTATGTATATGTTTTTACTTGTAAATATGTATTTGTAATCATAGTTGGTTTCATGAAGAACATTTCAAGATATGAGCAATTCACTTACTTTGTGATATATGTATTTTGCTTATAGAGGCCTTATTCACTAAATATTTCAGAATGTATAATTATCTTTTATTTGAAGAGTGATGATGTTAAAGCTTGTATAATATATAATATGTGACCCGATCTGGCAAAATGAGTCATAAGTCGCACTTTCACAAATGATGCCAGTGCTCTTGAAAGCCAAAATGACGTATTGATTTGATGTATTTTCAATTTTTACAAAATTTTTTATTTTCATGTGATTACTTTTGAATCTTAAAATAATGTAGCATAGAAGATGATATACATGTTGACATTTTTACATATATCTGCTATTTTTATTTTATTTTAGTCTCAATTACGCTCTTAATTAGTGATATTTGTTTCTATTTACATGTTACCATAGAAACAGCTGCTAATAATTAGGAAATATTGGTACAGTGTCAAAATTTTGAGGATAACAATTTCCGTCATCTACTTTTAAGGTTTGCAAAATGTTAGAACTATACATTTATTATTATTGAAAAAATGGGGTCGAAATGAATGTATATTATTTCTTTACTTTTGATCTTATTGTGTGTTATTTTAAACAAGTTTACGAATTGCCTTCAAATGCCATTTTCAAAGCTAAACCATAGTTGTGTTGTATACCATTTTAAGTTTAATTTAGTGTAGATTTAGGATCTGGTAATATCTCCAATATTATTGAAATATGCGACTTAAGACAGATTTTGCCAGATAGGGTCATATAATACAGGAATGTGCCTATTGCATGTGTCGACCAGACAATAAAACATTTGTACAGAATTTTACATTGTATATTTTTTGTGAACACTCACAGCATAAGAAATTTTGATTTTTATCCCCAGGCATCGCCTCAAATGTCCGTACCACCCGTCATCCGTCTGTCCACATTTCGTTTCCAGAGCAGTACTCGGTAACCCGTCTATGGATTTATTTAATCAGGGGGTGTAGATGTGCCTTTTGGAGTTTTTTAAATTTCACCTACTCAAATGGTCAATCAATATGCCTGATTTCTTGCCACATTTTGTTTCTCAGATCTCGGAAACCCATGGGTGGATTTATTTCATATTGCACACACACATCCCTTGGGGGTTTAGATTTGCCTGTAGATGTGCCTTTTGCGTTTATTTAATTTTGACCTACTTGCCAGTAATTGGCCAACAATCGCTCATATTTAACTTTGATATGCCTGATGTCTGGCAAACCGTGCCAGATAGCTAGACCGTTACTATAAAACAAAATGTGAGGTTTCGGGTAGGGATATGCTCTGGAATTTTTTCAACTCTTCAACAAATTCAACATAGCTGACTATCGGCCATAACTAACTTTAATATGCCTGATATCTGACAAACCATGCCAGATAGCTAGAACATTACTATAACACAAAATGTACGGTTCCAGAAAGGGATATGCTCTGAAAAAATTCAACTTGATCAAATTCAAAATTGCCGAGTATCGGCCATGCTTAACTTTAATATGCATGATACCGGACAAACCTTGCGAGATAGCTAGACCATTACTAATTAAAATGCCAGACTATCAGCCATTATTTAGTTTAGACATCGATAGTTGATATGGAATAAATCAAGATTTCAGGGATCGCGAAAAAGTCTTTTAGTCATGGTGGACATCGGTCTAGTGTACTTTGAACATATAGTGGACCTTTTTTTATCGGACATAATTTTAAATTATACATTCTGATTCGATGTGTGATAACATAGGATTCTGGATGCTCTTAACCTTCGAAAATGGCATAATTTCGCAAATCATGATGATAAAGATTATTTGAAGGGGCCTACACTTTTTAGGGCTCAGTCCGTCTGTCCGCCACTTTTAGCACTATAACTTGTTTCGCGTAACTGGAATGCACATTAAACTTCACATACAGGTTAATCATGACTAATTTGACCTTTCTGTGACACCTATGACCTTGACTTTTTTCCGATCGACAATTTTTTTCGATGACGCAATCCACTCAACATTTTTTTATGTATTTCTCCAAAATTTATACCATATATATTCATTTCACTAATAGCTAAGATGAGTTTTGGCCATTATTTTTGTAATATACGTAATATCTGGAAAACCGGACCAGATAGCTAGACCATTACTATTGAACAAAATGTGCGGTTTCAGGTGGGGATATACCGTGGAAATTTCAACTTGATCAAATTTAAAATGGCCGACCTGTGGCCACTTTTGTCTTGAATATACGTAATAAATGGAAAACCTTGGCAGATATCTAGACCATTAGCCTACTATTGAACAAAATGTGCAGTTTCAGGTGAAAAAATACCGTGAAAAATATCAATTTGATCAAATTCAAGATGGCCGACCTGCGGCCACTTTTGAATTCATTATGTTTAATAACTGGAATCGTGCCAGATCGCTAGACCATTACTATTGCGGTTTTAGGGAGGATATGTCCTCAAAATATTCAACTCGATTAAATTAAAAATGACCGACATGCGGCAATTATCAACTTCAAAATGAGTAATATCTGGAAAACCGTACCATGTAGCTAGCCCATTGCTAGTAACCAGGTCTTAGACAAGTTCAATGATGGCAGAAAAAAAAAATTTAAATGACAAATTTATTACGATTTTTCACATTTTACGTTATTAATCTTACTTTGTGGGCGCGATAACTTCAAAAGTTTCTCATGTATCTTGCTCAAATGTGTAATGTGCATGTTACTCATAACCAGTTCTCGAAAAAGTTCAAAAATGGCTGAAAACAATTCAAAGGGGCCGATTTATTGTGATTTTTCACATTTTATGTCGATAATTTTACCTTGTGGGCTCGATTTAACTTCAAATTTTTTTCTGGCATCCTGATAAAATTTGTACTGCATGCTGCTAATAACCAGTTCTTTGACAATTTCAATAATGGCGGCGGGTATAATTGTTAGTGTGCTCCTGTTTCGAAAGATTTTCACTTTTAGACAATGTTATTTTTTATAATTTCGAAAATGTTACTTTTTGAGGGCGCATACGCCAGTGGGCGTTTTGTCCTCTTTGTCATTAGATGCGATATATTGTATTTATTATTTTATATGTATAATATTGTTTTGTTTTCATATTGTATTTCTAATGACAATAAATACCTTTTGAATTGAATTGATTAGAGGCGAGGCCTGATTCCGTCGCAACGGGCCTTGTTCAACTTTACTGATCCAAAAAATAATATTACTTCAACTTTTTTAAGTACCGGACATTCGGTCCACGAAGTAGACATGATACACCGGACCGGTCCATTTTTTACCGGAGATCGCCGATAGGATCTTCAAGCCGAAAAGTGTTGTTAACCATGCAATTTAATGACTTTCATTTAATAGTTTATTATATATTTGAAGAATAGAAAACTAGTAAGTGTGAATTTTGACTGACCTAAGATTTTTCATAAGTTTTCTAATTAAATCTTTTCATAATGACAAAAAAGAACCAGTAATAATACAGGCCATCTCAGAAGGCACTCAGTTTGTGTCCCAATAATAAATAAATGGTCCCAATAAAATAGGCCTTATATATATATATATATATTATAAATATATAAGGGGGAGTATACTATTCCTAGATTTATCTAATGTAAGGTTATTTTTATAGTAATCCTACTTCAAACCTTTTCATAAAAACTCTAAAACAGTAGTCTATTTTGATGGTAATACTAATCCAATGTTTACATCGTGCCAAACATGTATAACAAACTACTTATCTATATGTATTCAAATAAAACTTACATTGTCCCTTTAACAGTTTAAACACAACATCAATATTTTTACAGAATTGTTTAAATCTGTTTTTAATCATCTTGTCTACCTTATTTTTTTTTAAATCGATTGCTCATATCATCGAGTTTTCTCATCAATCACTTATAAATTTGTTCCAGGAATGATCAGTTAAATAATCTAGGTCAGAAAATAATGATACTTTTTTAAATAAAATTGCGAAAAATATCATTATTGAAACAGAAATGTTATAATAATTAAGAAAACCAGGGTATTGTAGGGAGAGAATACTATTCCTCGATTTATCTAATGTGAGTTTTTTTTTAAGTAACTCTAATTCAATCAAACCTGTTCTTAATGTGCCACTGACTTAATAAAATAACTCAATCCACCGGGACAAGCAGAGCACGGAAATTCGTATGATAAAACATGCCTTTCTCTTTATTTGGTCGCTGAAACATCAAACGTCGGAATTGAAAATAACACAGTTGAGAACAACCGTCTCAACTGAACAGAATAAAAATTGAGAATGACGAAAATGTCGCGCCAAAGTTATTAAAACGACGGCGGAAAACCACGATCGAACCCGAGCGGAATGAATAGGTTTTTGGGCCACCTTTGTGTAGGTAGCCTACATCACAAAAAGCCATTTTGATGTTTTTTTCGTGTTTTTCATGATTTATGTGAATTTGTGAGTCACTGCAGTAAAAGGCATATTTTTCTCTATTTGTTTGTTCCTCTTGATCACTATTCCTGTTAGAAATGAAGCCATCATTGTACAATTAAAATCATGAATTGCTTTGAATGACACTTTTAACACATTTTCTGGGGGTCTCCCATCATTAGATATTTTGCAATTACGAAAAATGGTGCCAGCTCTCGCCTTTAATTTCTGAATTGTTGCAACAAATGCTTGAAGAGGTAAGTGGAACAGGCATGCTGTGGCCCCTTCTCATAAATTATTTTACACATGTGCCATTTTTTATTTTTTTGTAAGAAAAATCAAAAAATGAAAATAGACTATGTCTACATGTACAAAAATGTGATTTTGTTTCAAATATTTAAATGTTGTATATTTATTTGTATTTTGTAGGCGTATATATGCCAGAATATAAAGGGACCCCTTGGGATGAGACATTTTCAATGTTGTCAATTTTGAAAATTAAATTTATATAAAGCTATATAGCCTACTGATCTTAACTGAAAATACGAAAAAGTCAAAAAACAATTTTAAAGCACCGGAAAAGCGTGAAATAGTTGTATTTCCAGGTCGTATATTGCCATGTAAACAAAACAAGTCAGAAATATTCAGCACTTTACATCACATATTCCCACGTATCAGACGGTAAGATCAGAGCATTCGCCGCTAATTGGTGTCTTATAGTCAGGACACGGGAGGACATACCTGCAGCACTGATTGTCTACCCAACGCTGGGCCGATGCCACCAGCATGTGGCCCAATGATGTGAAAACATTCAATCGTCCTTCAGGTGTACAAATAGTTTGTTTGGGTTACTTCTGGTTTCATAGAAATGTTGATTAAAAATATTTGTAAAAATATAAAAATTCAGAAAAAAATAAAAACATGATCCGTGGGATACACTACTTCAGTACGGAATTAAAAACGAAAAAAATGATGTCATCCCAAGGGGCTGCTTTAGTAATAATAATAATAATTATTATTATTATTATTATTATTATTAATATTATTATTATTATTATTATTATTATTATTACTACTACAAGTTAATGCCTATGGACTATATATCATATCATTGATCATATCATTCATAGCATTAAAAATGAAACCTCTATGACTCGGCGGATTTGGGGCCAGAGGGTTAATTTTAGGTGCAACGTGATCCCGAGGCCCTACTGCGTCGCGTAGGGCGTCGCGTCTCGCGGATCAGAGTATAAATCATATTTGTTACACGGATCGATGCGCCGTGAGCCGCTGAGTGCATAGGTAGCACTTTTGTAAGTGTAGCTGCTATATTGACCGAGTTATAGCAGTTAAAAGTTTGCATAAAGCGGAACCGGCAAGATCTTTCAAAAAGTAGTAATTGCTGACGTATATTAGACATAGTTACCTTCTTTAACGTTTTCATTCGTAACTTTGTGCCAAGATATTCAAAACCTTAGCAAAAAACATAATATTAAATGATTTTTTTTATCTGTTATTATTGTTATAGTTATGATGTCTATGATATTGAGGGGAAATTATTATTATTATTATTATTATTATTTTTATTATTGTTATTTTTATTATTATTATTAATATTATTATTAATATCGTCACGAAGCTATTTTTTATCATGTTTTGGCACTAAAATCGATAAAATGTTTCCAATCAGACATAGAACAAATAAAATGCAAGGTTGGCAACAAGTTGCATTTTCTTTAGTAACATATAAACATACAAAATAATAAAAAAGAATAGAGTTGGCAAATTGAGCTGCAGTAGCCCCCGAATACAACCAACCGCCGCCTGACTAATACTCAGTCTGTCAGATCCAGAGTCAAAAGGTCAAACGTCCGCGAACAGGCGACGTCTGCCAAGCATTGTCTGAATGTCGGGTCAACGTCAGATACGTTGTCCCAGCGTTCAGCCAACCTTGGGCCAGTTCACCTGCCCGCCAGCTAACCGCATAAACAACTCTCTACATACACTGCCTGCCAAATGTTACAGCAGACCCAAGGAGGTTGAGCGGACCGGATTTAGAGCGAACGAGCAAGAGCAGCCCTCCCACAAATTCGGACATTTCCCCACAAAAATTGTGATAATACTGCTTAAATAATCGTTTCTTCTGGCTCTCTGAAAGTCATCGGTGTCCTGATAACTTAGCCAGCCCAAAGCCCTACTGTATGTTGAGATGTTCCCGACTGGTACTAGGAAATATTACAAATATTGTATATATTAGGACTACATGATATTGTAAAAATATTTATTTAACAAATCTTTACAAATAGCGACAAATTTCAAGTCAGTGTCTCCACAAACTTTGAACGCTGGATTTTGAAGAGTTATCTTGTCTAGATCCGCTTTATAATAATATTATTAGTCTATTCAAATCTAGTTAGGGGCCTACAGACTCAGGCCTACTAACATGAACTCGTCAGTAGTTGTCCAAATGGACATATGTATCAGCAATGCATGTCGTGTCTAAATGGTTCAAGCCTAGGATATAGCCTACATGTGGTCTCAAATTCTCACCTCTACACAACTTCTACTCTATAGCTGTGCCATATGTACTGTCATCCAGAGCCAGAAGGCAGTATCTGACTACTTGCAAACTAAGCAGATACTGCCGTTTGGCTTAGCAGAACAGTTTAAGGCCAACACTTACACCAGAAATGCAGGATACATGTATTATGAATTTCTGCCTATTAGGCTATACTGATATGTGCGTCCATTTGTACTCCAAACTGTAATTATCTTTATGATATCTCCGTTGTGAAATAGATAATTATATTGTCTTCACCTCCTGTATTAAAATAGGTATCTGCATAAGAGTTGGTCCATCGTTAGGTCGCAAACGTGTTAATAGATCATCACGCAATTTTAAATTTGGCTCAAAAGAATTGTCTACTGTTAGCAGTTATAAATATTTTGGATTTTTATTAGATGAACATTTCGATCAACACTGTTGATGTCCTTAGTAGCTCAGCAGGTCGCGCTCTTAGTTCGGTCATTGCAAAATTTAAACACTTGAGAAATGTAGGCTTTACAACTTACACAAAACTACATAATTGTTGTGTTAAACCAATTTTGGAATATTCGTCAGCTGTGTGGCAATATAAAAAATATATAGAACGCACTAAAGAGCTATAAGATATTTTCTTGGGCTACCAAGAACAGCTCCGATTGTGTGGTGGCATGGGATGGATTGCGCCAGCATTAAGTCTTAGTTCAAATAGATTGAGATTATGGAATAGATTATGTGAAATGCACCCAAATCGACTCACAAAACAAATAATTGAATGGGACTGGCTGAAGAAATATAATAACTGGTCGGAAAATATTTTATATTTGTTAAACAAACTAGACATGGCTGTCTTATTTTACAATCAAAACTATTGTGACATTTCGGAAACTTAAATTAAATTATATGAACTTATGTACCCTACAGTGGAAGGAATCGTTGACATTATTCCCGAAACTCCGTACTTATACTAAACATAAAGTAGAGTATAAAAAGGAAAGTTATTTGACGTGTAATGTATCAAAATCCAAAAGATCTTTGCTGGCTCAGCTTCGTTTAGGAATGCTTCCCTTGGCCATTGAAAGTGGTAGATATACAGACAAATGTATAGAATTGAGAGTTTGTATTGTATGTGACAGTAATGTGATACAGAATGAATTGCACTTTATATGTCATTTTTTACGCTACGGTGAAAAGAACTGTATGACTTTATTGATGTCACAATACAAGACATAAACTTTTATAGTTTAAAGGTGATCTATCACCCCTTATATAATATGAATAATTTTGTGACAAATCAATCAAAGTTGCCACAAGATGGGGCACAAGTGTTTCCTTATATGGGGTGATTGGCTGTCATGTGACCCTCTGAGAGGGTCACATGATAGCCAATCACCCCATATATATATGTATTTTATGTACTAGGTACGTTGACACACTATTTCACGTTTGGACATGTAAATAATTTATATGAATTATTTTTCTGTAATAGGTGCAGCAGGTAATGGCTCTTAGATGTTTATAATTATATTATATTCCGAACCGGTGATATTTTATAACCCACAGCTTTACTGCTGCGCCAACATCTCAAGCGTTGGTCCAGCATAGAAGCAGCGTCGAACCAACGGGGGCTTTCATTATTTCACGTTTGAATACACCTTATCTATCGTTAGACTCCGGCGAACACGAGACATTGCGCCGGTGCTGGTTGAGAAACGGTCCGACATCGTAGACGTTGGACCGTCGCTTTGCCAGGGCCGGGTCGATAGGGTGTGTTCGCTGGAGCATCACTTTTGTACATAGATATGCTTGCATTTTCACCCCTCGTTTCGACACCTCATTTTCATGTATCATTATAATATAAACTGATATAATGTTAAAGACCATCTACAATAAGATGGACGACTCCCCCCAAAACGTGAGATCGCTCTCAGTGCTGTCCCCTGGTATTGGGGGTTGGAACTAATGCTTTTACCATCTATCAAGTATGATTTTACCTATTACGAGTAGTAATTATGACATTGATCCTATTAAAAACAATATATACTTTACATCATAAAAAATAGAAAAATAAATATTGACGGAGGTTTACTTCTATTTTTTATCCAATAATTTTGGTGGTTAGTTATCAATACTTTTTAATCGTCTTCTTCCCTTTGATACTTCAGGGGTTGATGCGCCCGTATAAACAAGTATGAATATTCATTGTTTACAAACAACAGGTGACGCCCAGCAGCCGCTAACAAGAGACATTGACCCAATTATAGAATGACGCTGGTCCAACGTTTGTAATGCTGGTCCAGCATTACCCCATCATTGATTCATCGTCTCGTATTTCCTGACAGGTGACGATGTGTGCAAAGGTAGATAAGGACAAAGAAAACCAAGTTAAGGGCAAAGGAAAACATAATATCACTATACCTATATAGTATAATGACACGAATGTTTATCATTCGGAATATACCAGAACAGAAATATTTTGCTGATATAAAGCATGTTACTGTTACTGCTGATTCACCTTATCTGAGCGATTCTGTCACAGAATTAGCTTATTTAATGCTGAAATCATTCATTCCACAAATGGGTTTTACCATTAAGGAGAAAAATATTCTTGTATATATCAATGGATATATATTTGTCACAAAGTGTCGCGATCTGCATGTGATCAATGTAAAGTAATTTTGATGCCATTAATAAATTGCATACATATCTGTCTAAGAAGCAATATTTGATTATTCAAGGTGTGGGTATTTTGTTCCACGTCAAAACCTAGTACAATTATTTGGTTCAAATGAACGAATTTTCAGAAATATACCTGAACAGATTCTACATAGCAGTCATAAAAGAGATCAAATTATTACGTTCATCAAAGACACTAAATCACATAAAAGTTGTGAATTTTTCACGTTAATATTAGCCGGCCCTGATGGCTCATTCGTATCGACTGGGGTTTGTAACCTGGAGGTATCACGTTCGAATCCCGGTCGGGCCGGATATTTGTCATCGTGGTTGTGCATATACAATGCTCCAAACTGTTCAAAGGCCTGGAGTGTACAATGCTGCCTATGGTACTATGCACTATAAAGAACCCTTGAAGTCATTCAAAATAAGAGTAGGGCATAATCCCGGCTTCGGGCTTCCTTCTGTCGCGATATTGCCATGATTGTGCAGAAAGCGACGTAAAGCAATATTCATATTCATTCATATTCACGTTAATATTACATAGCCTATTATAGATACAGAGACGAAATTCCTGATTTCTTATTTTTAACAACCTTGTCAAAAATAAGAAATTTCGTATCTATATCTAGCCTAACTGGTGAATGCGCAGCAGCAAAATTTAAAAACTTTTGCAGTTCTAGTCTATGGACATTTTTACATCATATGGTCATATTAAGAAGCCAAAATTAGATAACCGCTTTTTTGATGATATTAGCCTGGGCATGTCCCTTTAATAGAACTTCTAAGACAGTTCAATCTTTCAGGAAAAAATAAAACCTTTTTATTTAACCAAGCTTTTCTGACTTAGTTATTTGTATCCTGGCATGTTCAGTTGGTGACCCGTAATGAATTAAAGACCACGATACTGCACACTCCTTTTGATTTTCGCGCCTATGAGTTTAGCGATATAGAAGTTTATATATTCATTCATTCATTCATTCATTCATTCATTCATTCATTCATTCATTCATTCATTCATTCATTCATTCATTCATTCATTCATTCATTCATTCATTTATTCATTCATTTATTCATTCATTCATTCATTCATTCATTCATTCATTCATTCATTCATTCATTCATTCATTCATTCATTCATTCATTCATGTGTTTAGTGACCTCTCTTTCTGTTGACACCCTTGCTGTGGAGCTGTCTGCCTTTGGTCTAACCGCATGGTTTATCAAAACTATGACTCTCAGATTATCGCCCTGCTAAGACTATTTGATATTTTCTCAATGGTGGTCTAACGTGAAATATGTTGACCCACAATTGAATCAACAATGACCCAACAGCTCGTTTCGTTTCTGGTTCTGCGCGTCGTCGTCAATAGGCCTAAACAAGCCTGCTATAGTTTTGAAAAAAAATACCAACAATACCACAGCAAAACTAACATGGCGTGACATAAAACAGTCATTACTCTGGCTATGTGAACCCTGTGTTCATTATGGTCATTATTCCCCAAGAGTAGATAAGCACTTCAGCAAGAGCAGCCTCGTACGCAACACAATCAATTGAAAACAAGGATTATAGAAGTAGTTGGTTAAAGCAAGAACTGTCCACCAAAGTGAAAAGTATTGCTGAAAATCTTATCGCAAAAGGTAGGGTAAAACAGCTGCAGCTAAAATATAGCCTATGATATCCATGGAAGTACGTGCATACTATGTTATCCTATCCTGTCATTTACAGTGGGAGGCGTGACTGCATGTCACGTCACCCACTGTCAGTGCCAGGATGGATCTAACGTTACTCGATCACTTACTCACATGATAGATACATCTGATATGCTTAGAGGACAAATATAAGTATTTACCGTTACCCCATTACATTTTGTATGATGATTTTACAACAGAATCCGTGAATAGGTGGCATAATAAGTGCAGCCATAAACAAAGAACCATTGGATGAACAAGTATCCTGGTCAACAGGATGTGAAGTTGAAAACAATCAAGTTCCATGTCATGATTGTAATTTTTATTACAAACACAAACGGATATCGTATCATCAAATAATAGCTTTCGAAAACGGTAATTCAAATAGGTCTCTTCATTTACAATGATACGTTTTTCTCTGGTTTTGTTACCACAAACAACCACGACACCCACCCACTCTGTCAGGTTCTTGGAAGATGCAATGTAAAATAAACTAGGCATCAGCCTCTAATCATCATTTAAAAGTTAAGATCATTTGAAACAAAACACACTCGACAATTATAGTCCACCGTCATTATTGATTTTGTCCAAGAACTGTATGAGTAACATATAATTATAACAAATTTAATCAGCATACATAGGAAACTTTTGAAGTTATCACGCCCACAAGGTAAGATTTTAAAGTAAAACGTAAAAAATCAGCTATTTGGATTTTTTTCAGCCATTGTTGAGCTTGTGCGAGAACTGGTTAGGGCCTACTATCAAGATGCAAACAAATTGGAAAAGAAAATTGCAAGAGCACGCCCCTTTCTGAAGGCGCACATTTTGTTTTTTTTAGTTATGGTCTATCCATCCATATTAAAATCAGCAATGATCACAATTTAAAATTTAATCGGGCTGATTTTTTTCAGGGCATTTCCCCCCCCCCCCCCTGAAAACGCGATTAGCTACCTGGTACGCTTTTCAAGACATATCTTTAATGAAACCGCCCATTTTGTTCAATGGTGATGGTCCAGCTATTTGGCACGATTTTCCAGTTATTACGTATAAAAAATCAAAATTGTATTTTACGCTTCTTGTTATGGTCATGATATGTGAACATGTCCATAGACTTGTGGAAATCTTGTAATTTTTTGGATAATATGGCAACGTAGCAAGTGTGACGAAAGTCCAGTTTATCAGTTATTACCGTATATTTCTTATTTTAGACATGTAGCCTATGTCCGAAAACAAATCGCGTCCTTATTTATCGTTTAACTGGTGAACGCGCAACACAAAATAATATAAAAAATAAGCAATTCTAGTTTATGGACATGTTGACAAATTATTATGGAAATATCAAGGAGCCAAAATTAAAATGATGATTTTGGCCATCATTTATTAGAATTCTTAAGTGACAACAAAAACACCATGCTCAACCATATTTTCCACTAAATTTTCCTCAACATCAAATATGAGTAGCTCAACAAGATAATATTATTTAACTGTAAAATAATTGACTAGAGAATATACAACTATTCTTTTGTCAATAAAGTGTTTAATGCTGAAATGGCTTAATTAGTGTCGTAAGTTCAAATTATAAAAAAAAGTTGTCGTATCTAATTTCAGAGTTATCACCTATTTATTGATCTTACCGGGTATGGTGCGACACTTGAATATAATAGCTCGCCGAAATGAAGGTGTTAATGAAGGCGTGATTCTTAACGCACCGTCTAATTGCTCCCGCATGCGCCAGGTCAATCTGACACTTAACCCTTCTAACTCTAAGATGTGTGCAATTATTTCCTTTTATTTCAATAGTTCGATAGTTTTAATTGTCACAGAAAAACAAACAGCAAAATAGAAGTACAATGTATCAATACATCACATTATGCTAAGTGACAAAAAGGAACTGACGCCCAATGGCGTATGCGTCCTCACAAATTAAACAAGAAAACATTACCCGGTTTTGTGGAAAAAAATGTGTGCAAAGTGCAAAAAAAACATATAAGCCTACACCCAGCAAACACGAGACGCCGTCCCTCGTTGCGGCGGGTTTGTAATAATTTTAGCATAGCAGGCGACATTCCCAGACCAATTCAAATATAATTTTAATGCTTTCATGTTACAATATTTTCGATCGAACAGTACCACGTACTTTAAGAAACAAGAAAATAGATGACCCTCACAATTATAAAGTTGTATTCAGGTGAAAACAATGAAAGTGCCCCCTTCTACAGCAGACACGAGAAGGTTTCTCAATGTCTATTCAATATTGAGCCATCATCTGCAACGCTGTCCCAACAATAAACCGATATGGGGTAATAAATAATAATGGTGAGTTCTTATATCATGTATGTAGCGCACATACAATGCTCTGTGCGCTTCACACCTACTAGCCCTAGTCACTATGCCTGTTCATTCATGTACCATTTCAACTCCCTTTTTGGAGCATACAGCACTTGCAGCCATTTCGGCGCTGGGAACTACTCGCACACATTCAGGGCTCCCACGGAGATCAGGAAATGAAATTTCAATTCTTTTCATGACTTTCCATGACCATTTCCTAAGAATTCCATGACTTCGTAAACGAATAGAAAACTGTATATTTAAAACTGTACAACCTCCACCACCTGTGGTCCGATCGGAAACAGAACCGGGTGTCACAGATTTCTTACTTACCCCCTTTTTGCATGTAAAATAGTTTACAGCTATAGGTGGACTGCCAGTGTCATTGTGTTTCAAAAGTATAAGTAATCAACACATTTTTGTCAAAATAAATGTGGTAAGACATTTATAATAAAATAGCCATCAACTGAGGGCTCTGTCCGTCAATATCAAGAAATAATGAGAAAAAAATGCCCCCCCCCCCACTACCACCATGTCCATTATTTTTGAAATGGCTGCGGCAGCCATTTTGTTTTTAATGGATTCATCCCAAAAGATAATCAGATCATCAGAAATACCTAGAGAACAACCATACCAATTTTGAATGCAATCCAACCTGCGGTTCATAAATTATCGTGCCCACAAGCTTTTTAGGCGGCCATCTTGGAAAATGGCCGCTTATGGCTTGGTGCCAAAAATATATATGAGATGAATGGCCCAGGCACATAGGTCATGTCTGTAAAAAAATAAACAAAATTCATCAGTTAACTTTTCAGTAAGAGCTGAATTTCTGACTGCCCGACCGCCCGCCCGCCTCTGGTGATCACTATACCCCCACAGCCTTAATGGCACAGCCTTAATGGCTGAGGGGTTAAAAATCTGAATTCCATGACTTTTCCATGCTTTTAGCCAAATTTTAAGTTACCATGACTTTTCCAGGCCCGGATTTTTTTTTCATTTTCCATTGTTTTCCATGATTTTCCTCGACCGTGGGAACCCTGACATTGCCATATTTGTCCTACCAGGTACTCATTTACACCTGAGTCAAGTGAAGCATGTGAGGGTAAAAGGTCATGCCCAAGGCCACAACATAGAAATAATGTCCCAATATTGAGAGGGGGGAGACATGATATTTCTTTAAAAATCCTGCCCCAAGCGGGATTCAAAACCGCACGGCAGGCAGTGACATTAGCGAAGCTCCACGCTCTAGCCATACATCATAGATTAAAATGTAGTCCAAATCCATTAGTCCAGTAGGTTTTTGTTTGTTTTTAGAGCAAGGGGGGTTACAGAAACCAAATACCCCCCCCCCCCTGGATACGGCCCTGCAGTCCTAACAGCTACTGCAGCTCTCCCGCTCGAGTTCACGAAAAATATATTGTTTCTCCCCTCTCAACGCTAGGCCATTTTAGTATAAATGTTTTGCCATTGGGCAAGGTATTTCACCCTCAAGTGCTTCAATTTACTCAGGTGTTAGGCCTACTAACGCCATATGAGTACAGTGCTGCGTGTTCCCCGGGGAGTTGAGATGGTACATAAACGATCAGGTTTAATGATCAGGTATAATATGATGTAAGCAGCCCAAGATGGATATGTGCGCCCTATAAATACTCGCATTATTATTATTATTGTTATTTTTATTGGGACACTTATAAAATGTTTATATACTACACCTTACTGGGACACTTTTAACTATGTATCACCAAGTATATCATATATTTGTTGGGACCACCCTAATTATGCACCAATTTATTGGGACATATTTAGCATAATAGGGATATATGCTTAGCATAATACATTAAAATCGTTTTGATTGGTCTAGAATATATATATATATACTTTAAGCAAATGATGTATACTTGATGCAAATGATTCTATACCTTAGTACAGTTTCTTTGTCACAAGATGTCCCTAGCTGACGGATACAACAAAAAGTACCAATAACCTGGTGATATACATGAGATGTCCCAGTAAATGGGTCAGGTCCCAATAAATAGGCAACGTCCCAATAAGAAAGGTTTTAGAGATACCGATGTCCCAACAAGTGGGTGAGTTTAAAACTATATATATATATATATATATATATATATATATATATATATATATAGATATATATATATAGATATATATATATATATATATTGTAATAAATCTAACTAAGAACACTATTGTGTTGTAGTGATTTATTTTTCAATTTTTTTTCAAAATTTGCATAGTGTAATGGAGTAAGACAACAGTCATCTAAAGAGTACTCATTAGACGAGTGCTGTTTTTTATTCTTACAGCACGAAAACACACGAAGCGGGCAACGCATATATGTGACATAGCGTTGCTCTAACTACATAACGGGTGCGATATGTACGGTGGCCCACAGGTGCCACCAACATTAATGCAAGTTCAAAAACATTTATGCATCTTCAGAAACATTAATGCAAGTTCAGAAATATTATTGCAAGTTCAGAAACATTAATGCAAGTTCAGAAAACATTTATGCAAGTACGATTGAAAACATTTATGCATGTTCAGAAAACATTTATGCAAGTTCAGAAAACATTTATGCAACTACGATTGAAAACATTTATGCAAGTACGATTGGAAACATTTATTCATGTTCAAAAAACATGTATGCAAGTACGATTGAAAACATTTATGCATGTTCAGAAAACATTTATGCAAGTACGATTGAAAACATTTATGCATGTTCAGAAAACATTTATGCAAGTTCAGAAAACATTTATGCAGCTACGATTGAAAACATTTATGCAAGTACGATTGGAAACATTTATGCAAGTTCAGAAAACATTTATGCATGTACGATTGAAAACATTTATGCATGTTCAGAAAAACAATAAAGCAAGTTCAGAATTTTTTATTCAAGTACATATTTGAAAGCATTTATGCATGTTGGTAAGACACACTTGTCAAAGCTCAGGTCTTTATCAAGTCATATAAAAGCTGTGTCTT